>JAOTQH010000007.1:3698910-3711046 GCA_025631255.1 Cornus kousa | reverse complement strand
GCATAATCCCTATACCTCTTAGTCTTACATAACCTTCTCCATCAAGACCATTAACTACCTCACTAATATGAAATGCACACATGCATCATGTATACCAAATACTTGAAAATACTAATTCCTACTAAAATTCTAAAATCAGGTTTATTTCCAATAGATAATGCTATATTTTGAAACTACTTGAAAGAATAAAAAGGTAGATCACAGAATAGAGTATATCATCCTCCAAACCACAATTTTCATTTCGCCTTCCTATTCTTTTATTGCCGTGTTAATTAATGCTTCTTTTACTAGCTGAAGAGTCCAAATGATGTGGTCTCTCTTTACGAAAGGGAGATTCAGTGTTCGAGTATACTAGGGGCAATATTATGTGATGAATCTTCTCGGGATTGTACACAAAATAATGCACAACACTTTGAGTTTAAAAATTAGTATCAAGTGGGCATCATACTTTAAATTTATAAATCGCTTAACACCTGTACTATGTAGTATGAGTAAGAAGGGATTATCCACAAGGATTAGGGGGCAGTATTGATATAGAAACAATATAAGAATAGTAGGTCGAGTGATCAAAATGTGGTTTGATTGGTTGATTTAAACTACAACTAAACTAAACAAGTTTGATATAAAGCAAGTAATAGTAAATTAAAGATAGAGAAAATAAGAGAGAGAGGTATTTGGACTTATAGGTCACCACTAAACATCACCTTTCTAGACACTCAATGTGTAATGAATGAGGGGAAACGTGTGTTGCAATTTTAGTGTGTGTTTTTGATTATATCAATTTATTGCCGTTGTTTGGTTGCTGAGGAAACCTAATAAAAAGAATAGGTGATGAAATTTGACGGTTAACATTTGCTATTGTTTTGCTCTGTAATTTTAAGGAAACCAAATTCTGTACTAAACATTTATAAGAATATGATTGACTGAATTATTTAGTTATTTTTATTTGTTTCAAGAACTGAAACAACAGATTTATTTATTTATTTAATTTTTTTTTTAGTCTTAATTATTTTATTCATTTTATATTTCTTCGGTTTGCAAGCAACCAAAATAAGTTCAAAAAATAGAAGAATTCATGTCCTGAAAATTGTTTTATGTGTTGTCAACTTCATATGGCTAATGTAATCACTTATGTTGAATTTTTGAAGGGAAAATGGGATTATTGACTGTTTGAGACTGAGATATGTTTCCGAAGAGGTTGCTTGTAAGTAATCCAGTTCAAATGACTTGTCTTGCTTAGTTTAACGCATTGTCTGATTGTTATAACGTGATTTCAAATATCTTGTTATTGTTCTTCAGATTTTTTTGCCAAAGCAATGCAAACTATGGTGGGTTTCTTTCTAATTGGAACCATGCTTGCCCTTGTAAAAGCTATTCTCCTGTGGAGAGAAAAGAATGCTGCTGGTGTGACATTTTTATCACCATCTAAAGGATTGAAGGAGCAAACACGTCTTACAAACCGACAACTAGGGCTTTTAGGAATGAGGCCAAAGGTTGAACAAATTTCATCAGAACCTTCAAAGAGACCTCCTAAATCCAAATCCAACACAGCATCTCCTCTGGATGTCCTTGTCCCACTTCATCAGCCAGTTATTACTTCAAATCGTTCATCTCGTAATAGTGGCAACAAATCAAATTCCAATAGCGGGAGTAAGATGCACTCTTTCAATACGCCATCCAAATCACCGAGTTCTTCATCACCATTATTTCTTGCCCCTGCAGCTGCTTCTCAGTTACCTTCTAATCAGACTTCACCAGGTTTCGATCAATTAGTCACCACCCCTTGGTCGAATAAGCGAACCTCCTTTTCTAAAGAGATAACGACAGAAGAAAAGCTTGAGCAGTTTTTGGTTGATGTTGGCGAGAAAATATCTGAATCAGCTGGTAAACTAGCAACTCCACCACCCACCATTAATGGGTTTGGCATAGCCAGCCCTAATACCATTGCAAGTTCAACTAACACCTCTGGAACTACAAGAAGTACACCGTTGAGGCCTGTCAGGATGTCACCTGGTTCCCAGAAGTTCAGCACTCCCCCTAAGAAAGGAGAGGGTGACTTTCCACCACCTATGTCCATGGAAGAGTCAATTGAAGCTTTTGAGCATCTGGGCATTTATCCTCAGATTGAGCTATGGCGTGACCGCCTTAGACAGTGGTTTTCTTCTCTTTTGCTAAATCCTCTACTTAACAAAATTGAAACCAGTCACATCCAGGTGTGTCATTATCTTATGATATTATTGTCTTCCTTCCTGTGCCTTATCTTCTAATAGTTTGATCTCATTGCTATTAATATGGGAGCAAATATGTCCAGAAAGTCGGTGCCCATACTATATCTAGTAACTAGTTATATTGCTATGTATTCAATAAGTAGGTTTCTTAACACGTTGAGATTTGGTGGGAATTATTCTCCATCATTTGGTGCCATGTGTAACTTGGAATTTGCGAATTGTAAAAGGAAAAGAAACTATAACTTGAAATGGGGAAATTAGTGGGAAAATATCATTAGTAAGTTATCAATGATTTTTTGAAAATTAAAAGTAGTATGGGTAGGAGTGGATTGGGGTTCAGATGAGCGGGCAGGAAGGGAAATTGAGAAGGTACCTCTAGAAGGCAAACGTCTTGAATAGTTCAATTGGAGGCTAAAGTCTAAGGAGTTATTTTCGAAATAGGGTGGCAGGAACAAGAAAAGTTTTTATTTGTAGACTTGCAAGCACCCATAAAAGGTCAAATCATATTGAGAAGGTACCTCTTATTGGGAGGAAAAGAATAGAGTGGAAAAGTTTGGAGCAACGCACTCCACTTTAATGAGGCTTTATAATTTTAGCTCCTGGAGTGTCACCCTAGGCTTGGTGTGATGGGATCACAAAAGATAAAATCTCATGCAATTTTAATCTGTTTCATGCTTATATACTTTCAGTTTCTTGTTCTTGCAGGTAATGCAAGCAGCTACTAAACTTGGTATCTCAATTACAATCAGTCAAGTCGGGAGTGACCTATCAACTACAGGGACTTCTACTACTGTCTCTCCAATTGAGAGGACTAATGAATGGCAGCCAGCATATACTCTTGATGAAGAAGGACTTCTTCATCAGTTGCGTGCTACTCTTGTGCAAGCTCTTGATGCTTCAATGCGTAAGTTGCTTCACCTTTATCATTTGTAATATTCAGATTGCTAGATCCTTCTTGTTTATAGATCTCTTAAGAGAATTTCATGCCTATCTTCTCGTAATTTGCAGCAAAGTTGCCTTTGGGGAATTTTCAACAATCCCCACAACAGAACCCTTTGATCCCTATTATACAGGAGTGTATTGACGCCATCACTGAGCACCAGAGGCTTCATGCCTTAATGAAAGGAGAGTGGGCTAAGGGTTTGTTACCCCAAAGCAGTGTCCGTGCAGATTATACGGTACAAAGAATTAGGGGTAATTGTATTCTTAATCTCTCACTACATGCTTCTTGCCTATTTTTTCTCTCCCATAATGATCTGGAATAGATTATGGAAAAAAAGAAAAGAAAAGAAAAAATGGGTAGATATTAAGGAACAATTTGGACATGTAAGTTATCCTTTCATCACCCGCTTGTCAAATTTTCTCAGAGCTTGCGGAAGGAACCTGCTTAAAGAACTATGAATATCTAGGAAATGGGGAAGTTTATGACAAAGTGAACAAGAAGTGGACTCTGGAGCTTCCGACTGATTCTCACTTGCTCTTGTATCTATTCTGTGCTTTCCTGGAACACCCAAAGTGGATGTTGCACGTGGATCCTACATCTTATGCAGGAGCACAGTCCAGCAAGAATCCTTTATTTCTGGGTGTTCTGCCTCCAAAAGAAAGGTTTCCTGAAAAGTACTTAGCTGTCATATCTGGTGTGCCTTCTGCCCTTCATCCAGGAGCTTGTATATTGGCTGTTGGAAGGCAAAGCCCCCCGATCTTTGCATTATACTGGGATAAGAAGCCACAGTTCTCTATTCAGGCAAGTAATATCCTAATATGTTACCGGGTTACATTGGTTGTAACTTAATATCATATTTGATGCTATTTTTTTCTTTTTTCTCTTTTTTTGCCTGATTTGCTTGCATATTTAATAATATAGTGATTGTCACATGTCTTTGTTTAATCCTTTCTTTTCTTTTAAGTTGACTTTTCTCAACGTCCCAATTATCATGCTTTGAGTAGAGATGCACTATATCTGGTTGACTATCATGTTGGATAGAAACTTGACTTACTATTATTGAAAAGATCATATGTTAGCCTTAATATACTTTTGGGAATTGGAGCAAAAAATATTTTCCAATACAATGGATTGTTGGGGCATAATCAAAACCAGAAAAACTCATAACATGGAACCTGGAACTGGATTTAGTACTAAACTACACTTTAAGCTATCAAAGTTAGAAAGACAAAGTTTATAAGCTTTTTCTGCTTTATGACTATATAGAAACTGTGGAATTGAACTCTGCAGTGCCTTTATGGAACTTGCTTTAAAACTGAAACATTTCCCCAAATATTTGGGTCTCACCAAACACCATAAAATGAGGTAAATGGTTCTGAAAATTATTTTATGCTGAAATGTGTGCAGTGTTACTGTTGAAAAAAAGGAAAAAAATAAATAAAAAATCACAAAACATTAAAATTGCAACAATAAGTGATAAACTCAGGCAGAGACGGATAACTTGTTTCCCTGAAAAGAAAACTTAAAATTTCATTTTATCATATGGGGTGCACTTTCTACAGCCATAAAGGTCAGAAAGGGTAAAAACCTACAAAGGGACTATGGGGAAGAAAAAGGTGGAATTATTGAAAAGATCTGTGTGGCTAACCTCAAGCAGTTGGATAAGCTGACAGCAAGGATGGTTGCCATTTTTTGACCAGATGAAGGGCATAACTGTTAGCTGCCTTTTATAGGTCATCTACAGTGTTGTATAAATTCTTCTACAAATTAATGGCATTTCCTGGCATTATTCCTCTCATCATGTACGCGCACACATGCTCTAAAAGTTTTTAACCTTAATGTGCCGATAATATAAATCGGTGCAGCCGATAATATAAATCGTCCACAGAATTGTTATATTATATTGGTCTTAAAGTAACACTATTGGTCTCTCTCTCTCTCTTTTTCCCCTAAGTTTATTGGTTTTTATTTTCAGGGAAGAACAACACTATGGGATTCCATATTGCTTATGTGCCATAGGATTAAGATTGGATATGGAGGGATAGTTCGGGGCATGCATCTTGGTTCGTCAGCTTTACGCATTCTCCCAGTTCTTGATCCGGAAACTGAAAACTAAGAAACTTGCAAGGCATGTTGTGGTTCACTCTGAAGTACAGAGGACTTATATCAATGTATGCATGTCATCAAGGCACGATCCTTCTGAACATGTTGGCCCACTGACTCTTGTATCAATGCAGGTCTCGCAGGTCTCTCTCTCTCTTTTTCCCCTAAGTTTATTGGTTTTTTTTTTGAATTTGCATGCTCGAGAAGTCCGATGCTTTTAGAGATGCCCCTTTCGCAGTCCTTTGATGATGACTTGAAGTTGCACTTCTGGTACTTCTAATTATAACTTGAGGTGACAGCTCGTAACAGAGAATTGGAGAATAGTTTTTGTTATGTGATGGTTTTTATTCTGGTCTGTACTTCTTACAAACTTTTACTTTTATTTTTACCCAGTGCTAAGAGTTTATCTTCCGATTGACATCACATTGTGATAACCCTGTTTGTTAGTGCACTAACCTTTCCCCATAGATGCAATTTTAAGGGTGAATGACTTCTGATGTGCACGAGAAGGATTTCTAGTGACTTAATTTGGTAAATTTATTAGGATGATTGGAGATGCGTATTATAGGAAACACTACTTTTGATATCTCAAAGATGTATGTGGCCCTTAAATTATATCCCAAATCAGGTGTGCCTAATTTTTGATAAATATAAGTTCTCCTCCTTCTTCTTCTTCTTTTTATTTTTTTTATTTTTTTTCCCTCTCTCTGGGTTAAGTCAATTCTCCTTTTTGTTGATTGGTTGGGTTCCTCAAAATCGCTATATCAATGAGCAGGGAGATGTCTGTCATCAAGGGTGCTGAAGTAAAAGGATTCAACCCAGGGTTGAAGGTCCTGCTTTTATTTATTTATTTTTGGGGGCTACTACTGATCTTGGTTGGGAACTATGCTCTCTCTATATGTGTGTTGTATGATACCTGCACACACTACTGATGTATGTGTTTGTGGATCGTTGAGTCATGGTTGATTTTGTGTACTAAGACATGATTGATATCCTAAGATGTCTTCTCTTGAAGGTAGAAGGGAAGAAGAACCAACAAAGAATCCTCTTCTTTTTTGAATCCCCTTGAATGTCTAGCTGAAGAGTGAAAAATTTTAAGAACTCAAACTTCGTTGAACATTTCAAATCAAACACAAAATTTAGAAATTTTCTGAATTGAATTTAAATGGTCTAACTAATATCTTTGGTCAAACATTAATAAGAGAATTCTTAATATCTTTATTTATTTTATCTGAATTGAATTTAAATGGTCTAACTAAAATTGATTGATTTCTTCTGCTCTGTGCATCGTTTTTATAATAAATAAAATTCTAAAACGGTAAAAGAAACTAATAATTAAAAGAAACTAATTGTTGAAGTAATTATCAATATACAACATGAAACAAGTGACTGCCATGATCTGTTTAGCTTATTGATTTCACTTGAAGTTTACTAGTCAATGGAATGAAAATATATGTGAAATGGTTATACAGAGGCCTTTAGTACCAAATATGAATTATACATGAACTATAGTAGCACAAAGTGTTCGACACATTGGACAGGAATTATTTTTTGGCAACCACACGCACAAGCAATCATTATGGAATACATGTGAACATGGCGTGGTTGCAATTGCTGTCCCCGTCAAGAACCCCTGCAGACATATTGAACACTTGTGTGCTCCCAATCTATAATCATCATTCAATCTGTCTGTACACCTTCACTGCAGGCTCAATTTCTTCAAAACAAATAGTACCAATTGATTCACTACCAAGAAAAGACCTTAACCTTTTTAGAATCTCCAAATGGTCATTCCTAATTGGTACCTCATCATCATCCTCGATTCCTTCTTGTGATTCAACATAGACCTCAACTTTGTGCTCTTCTTCAACTTCAACAACGTTTCCATATTCGCAACTACTGCATTCTTCGTCAAAAAAAAGAAGATTTGATGATGTTTTCGCCATCAAAGTTACGTTGATTTTAAGATTGTACCTATATATAGCCTACGTGACCGTCTATCTTTCTTTGGTTGCAAACTTTCTGTCCTTGTTGGACTCTAATCCTATATAGAACAGAAGAGCATAACGTTAAAATAAAATTATGAACAAAGTTGTTCCTCCTTCCCCTAAAAAAATAAAATTCCATTCTCTAATCATGAGATTGCGCAATTTTTTTTTTTTTGCAAACTCATTAGAATAAAGAAAATTTACTACCAAAATTTACCTTTTATTTTTTTAAAAAAATCCTTGAAGGATAATTAATTATACTTTTTTTTTTCTTCTTCTTTTAATTTCTAAATTCCTAAAAAATCTTTCATTTATTCTCTTATTAAATTAGCCCGATAACGGAGAAAACTTCTTGGTATTGTCATATTTGGAGACTTCACACCTTTAATTTTTAATTTAATATTTTTATTAAAACAAAATTATTTAAATAATGAATATTACAACACCAGTCAATAAATATAAAAAGATAGCGATGTTGACTTATTTAAACTCATGTTGTAATATTCATTAATTATATTTAAATATAAAAATATAGCATTCTATTGACTTATTTAAACTCGTGTTGTAATATTCATTAATTAAATAGTTTTTTTTTTGAATAAAAATATTAAATTAAAAAATCCCTTTTCTTAACAGTAAAAGTTAAAGGCGTATATAAGAAAATAAGATAATATAATACTTGAATAAATATATACAAATTTCTTATTTCTATTTAGCAATTATATAATAATTAATAATTTAAAACTTAAATAGAAAACAACTTCAAACTTATTGGTCTTGAAAAAAAATTATGACACCTGTCTTGAGAAAACTAGAACTCGGCGGTAATTTCACCTGCAACAACACAAGAGGTCAGTATACCTTGGAGGAACAGAAGAGTGCTCGGCGATCAGCTGATAGGCGACCACTTTGGAGGACTCTCGTCGTCTGAAAAACCCTAAATCCTAATCCCCTTTCTAAGGCGATTCGACATTCGAAGGTTTCAGGCAACACTATTTTAAACTTACTCTTCGATTGGCAAGGCTAGTATCAAAAACTTCTTTTACCCATTTCAGTTTTCTTGAAATTTTTGGATTTTTCCATTGTCATTATTGCTTATTTTGCATGATTTGATGCGTATTTATGTAGGAGATTGGCTTCAGTTTAATTTTGGAGGTTGTATGAGTATACGTATGTATAGGCATATGTAGAGTTTGGGCCTTTTTTTTTTATGGAACTTTATTTGATGATTAATTTTGTCTTGTATGGATTTGGTGATGATTTATTTGAGTTTGAAGGTGCCAGTTCATGTACTATGTGTGCGCGCGCGCGCGTATATATATATATATATAGATTGCGGTTTTGGGGATTTGGAGGGTTTTTCTTTTTTTTGATACTGAATATGTTTTCAATTGCTTTGGGTGGAGATTTGATTGAGTTTAATGCATTGCGATTTGTGATTCCTGTGTATATATGTGTGTGCATATACGAGCCATGGGCTTGCGGGTTTTCTATCTCGCAATTAATTTTTATTATATTTATTATTATTATTTTTTTTGTAGTAGTCATTTTCTTGATTTCTTATTTCTTATTTTTGTATTTGTGTGTGTGTGTGGGGGGGTAGAGCAACCCATATTTGTCATATTAGTTGAAACGAATTTTTATTTTATCATGTTTAATGTGGCCCCTTGAAATGCAATTCAATTTTTTTTTTTCCCCTAGTTGGTACTTACACACGTGTCTCTACTTAGACTTGAACCTCTAACCTCCCTTTGTAAATGGCTGATACCGCTAGGCCACTGGTCCGTTGATATGAAATTCTAATTCCATGTTTACTTAACACTCAATTTAGTATTTCTATCCTCATTTTGCAGATTTGATGGCTTCAAATCCGGGTTTATTGTGTGTGAGATCATTTTTTTTTTTTTTAGATTTTCAATAGCCACATATAGTTCATATCTAGACTTGTATGTCTCTGCATATTTTTCTCTCTAGAGCATACACTGAATTGGTTTGAGTAGCTTAATTTAAGATATATAAATTACTAGTTCACAAGTAGTTTTCTGCAATAGGGGCTGAAATTCACTTATTAATGCATGAATTAAGAACTGCCTATAACATTGAAGTTTTCAAAATGATGAGTTTATGGGTACTTATTCACCAATGTGTTAAATAGTGGCTTCACAACATAAATTGATAAGCATTCTTCAATATTTGGAGTCTCATTGTCATATAAGTAACATCAATGTGTCAGAATTATTAGTGCAAGTTCTTTTCTTTCTTTCTTTTTTTATTTTTTTTATTTTTATATACTTTTGCAATTTTTATTCAGCAAATTTCATTTCTTTACTCACTATTTAAAGAATGGTTGCACCCTACTTGTAGAAATATGAACCATATCGAACACTGGGAATTCAACAATGGTGAAGGAAGACATAACAGAATTCTAGAAGAACAGGAGGAAGAAGATGAAGACGACGAAAATGGGAGAGGTCTTGAGGCTTGGGAGAGAGCTTATGCGGATGAAAGGTCGTGGGAGTCTCTGCAAGAGGATGAGTCTGGACTTCTTCGCCCCATTGACAACAAAATCCTCTACCATGCTCAATATCGTCGACGCCTCCGCGCTCTCTCCGCCACTGCATCTGCTGCTCGAATTCAGAAGGGCCTCATTCGTTTTCTCTACGTTGTTGCTGATTTCTCCAGGGTAATTGATTAATTACTTTGAAACCGTATCAATTGAATTCATTCCATTGCTTCTTGACTTGTCACTTAACACCTTTGGATTTGGGGCAAACAGAACCACATAATAATGTAGTCCACTTGGGGTTTCATTTAGGAAGAGTCTACTAACAATCCCAGGAATGTTTTTCAATTGGAACCTGCTTCTACTTCTGAAACAATGACCATTAGGGGTTATTAACTAATGCCACATTTTAAGAAGCATGTATTTTTTCATCTCCACCCATTTCACATCTTGTGGGATTGGATTTTCTCACCTTTGTTCAGTGGGAATAGAATTTTAGACCAATGACAATAGGATTGATATTTTGAAGGTAATTAAATATGTAGATATATGTTATTTTAGATATTCTTTCATAAATTATGTAAATATAAGTTATTTTAAATATCACTTATAAAAAAAAATCTTTTTAAATATTTATATCTAAAATTGCTCCGACCAGACATTTCTCTAACTATGATACGAAAATTGGAATTATTTAGTTAATATTCAAACGACTGATTTTTTATTGAAAATATTGACCCTAAAAAAGGTTTGGTTAATGCTTTTGATTGACAGTTTTATTTTCAAGTACTACGGTTGGCAGTTTAAGCGACTAGGCAATTATAATATCTTAAGCTAAAATTTTACTTTAGAAGCCTCTTTTGGATTGGAATTCTCTTTTATTTTAAGGAATTTGTGGTGGTTGTGGAAAATTTGCAACCTACATCTAGTTAGCCCCTGGTGAGTACTTTATTTTTCTGTGTTGGTAAGCCTTCTCCAAAGGCATATCCTACATATTAGGCACTAGCTTAGGAGACCAGAAAATTGGTTAATTATTTGAGAATAATATAAATCATAGATAGATGGTCTAGGACAGTGCATATTTGATAGTCATGATATTTCTCACCTTCAAGGATCATAATATTTTCCTACTTGATTCTTAATATTTTTTTTTTATCATTCTGATATGTAGGCAGCTGCAGAGATGGACTTCCGACCAAGCCGAATGGCTGTAGTTGCAAAGCAAATTGAGGCTTTCATTAGGGAGTTCTTTGACCAGAATCCGCTTAGTCAAATTGGCCTGGTAACCATAAAAGACGGGGTTGCTCAATTCTTAACGGATCTTGGTGGCAGTCCTGAGTCGCACATTAAAGCATTGACGGGTAAATTGGAGTGCTCTGGTGATTCCTCCCTTCAGAATGCCCTTGAACTCATCCATGACAATCTTAATCAAACCCCATCATATGGTCACCGCGAAGTTCTCATCTTCTATTCATCTCTAAGTACTTGTGATCCTGGAGATATAATGGAAACCATCCAGAAATGCAAGAAATCTAAAATAAGGTGTTCAGTTATTGGTCTCTCTGCGGAGCTCTTTATATGTAAACATCTCTGCCAAGAAACTGGTGGATCATACTCTGTCGCATTGGATGAGGTGAGTTTAACTAACTAATAACGCATTTGGAAACCAGTAGAAGTGATATAACTGAATTTCAAATTTCAGAGTATTTTACATAAAAAGTTTGCTAGTTAAGGTGGTGTTATCCATCCCCAAATCACTAAAATTGATACGTTGGAGAAAGGAGGAGGAAAAAAGAAGAAGAAGAAACGAAATGACTAGAGGGGCTCCACTTCTTGTGATTCAAAATGTGGAGAGCCACAACCATAGAAATTTAGAAGTGACTTAATTGAACAGTGTTAATTAAAGTAATAATATAGAAACGTGCCAAATGCTCCAAATTGTAGTTCATCACATTCATGATTATATATATATTTTCTTCTTTTGTTAAGTTTTATTAACAATAAAAAATTCCTTGAGTTGCCCCAAGGAGAAACAGATTTAACCGAAGGAACATAGCCCTACTGAAACACCCAGCAGGCAGGACCTCAAAGAACAACCACCAACAAAGAACAGAAAAAAAATAATTATTTCTGAACGCAATAAGGAAAGAACAAGAATCCAATAAGAAACACAAGACAGGGACCAAGGCTACAAAAGACAGATCACTGCAAGCCCAATGCCAGATTCAGCAGCAGCAATCAGCAGAGAATCACCAAGATGCCATCATTTCTGAGCTTCAAACCAGTCAAAACACTAATAAAACTAACTAATTTAAACAATTCCTTGGAGGGTGTGTGTGTGAGTACCAACTAGGGAAAAAAAAAAAAAAAT
>JAOTQH010000007.1:3683867-3697868 GCA_025631255.1 Cornus kousa | reverse complement strand
TCCCAAATAGGTAGGTCCCTGACCATACCCAAGAGTCATCATAGGGTCAGTCCCTGACTGCCCTCCGACTAATCCAACCTCATCATTATTAACTATAGTGCATTATGAGAGACATTATTAATTAATAATTTTTAAATTAATAAAAAAAAAATACACCCAATCACACTTTTAATTTAAAACAGAACCCTAAAGACCCAACTAGTGGGAGTACAAAATTTCTAAACATAGCCTATCCTTAGATACATAACCCTGCAAAATTTCAAAATCTATTGCTTAATATATATATATATATATATATTTTTCCCGTACCCCCTGTCTTTGTATTAAAAAAAAATAATAATACTTTTTCAAACAGTTCACTTAGGATAAAAATAATATTGTGAAAAATATCATAATTTTTAGAACATTGAATATATTTCTAATTTATTTCTAATTCTAAATCAATTTAAATTTTTAAATAACATAAATAAATAATTTCTGATGGACAAAGAAATGGTCTAACATTTAGATTTGACTAATGGACCACACAGCCTAACTCGTTGGCCAACTGCTCACATCCTAGTCCAAACACGCCCCATACACCATCCAATGGCTCCATGCGGGTGAAATCAAAACACCCAAAATGCGTCTTCCCCCAGTTTAATTTCTTCTTTCCAGGAGCTTAACCAGCAACTTCTAAGTTGTGTTACCCACCATGCATAACCAAGTCCAATCCACTTTGTTAAATACAGGTCCTCCCCACTATCATGGATTATTTATTGCTTAATTTATTAACATACACATGAGAATTAGTGTGTGAAACTAGACTAAACACCATAATTTTTTCTTTTTTTAATGCCATAGTAATGATCTCCAAGACCCAGTTCTACTGACTACACTACTGCCATGCTCCAACGTACCCACATAAATCCCACTTTGACTAGAATTCCTTCCTATAAATATATATAAATCTATCACATGAAGACTATTTTAGTTCAAACAGTCTACACATAAACACACACGCATATATATAAATATATATATTTTTACATTTGATCAGATTTGTCCTTCAACAGAATTTAAAGTTAAGAATAGATGAAATTTTGTATATTCAATTACAAATATACTTAAAGGTTCATGTATCATAATTGTAACCAGACTAAACACCACAAATTACATACAAGCATAGTAATTCTCAAACACGTAGATATGAGTACATTCATATATAAATCATTATTATTACTATAAATTAGAACAATGGAATAAAACTAAATTTCATATTCAACCAATTAACATGGTGCGTAAGAATTTAAAAACTCTTAAGGTTACTTGATTAAATACAACTATTCATGCAACATATTTATATTGTATTCTTAATCATCATCACAGTGACTTGCAACAACATATCAAAATATGTTAAAAATACATCTTTTTAAGGAGTTATGAATATATATAGAAGTACAATACAAGATTAACTTGCCTGATAAAAATAATTCCTCCTTCCTACACGATTTCCCGATTACTGTTCCTTTCCCCCGGCTACTGCAGGAAAACACGACGTCAATTACTCTCTCTGGTCCCTTCCTCTCCCGTTAACATGCTAGTATCTCCTTCTCTCTTTTTTTTTTATAAATAAAACGTATTAAAGAGTTATAGAGATATAGGGAGTCTGATGAGATAATTTAGGGATTTAAATTTTTGTTTTTTTTTTTTTTAAAATTTAAATAATTTAACCAACTCTATCTTAATATCCTATTTAAATTAAATCACAGATAACAACAAAATTAAATAGAATAAATAGATATATATATTGTTTTTTTTTTTTTTTTTTTTTTTTTTTCTACACGGGTTTTACAATTGAAGTGATGCACATATGAAATTAGTGTAGTGTGCAGTCACATAGAATGTTGGAATTTGACTTGGCACAAAAAACAATGCAAACAAACATGTTCTTCACAAATCAAGGACTTATCTTCAACAAAAAAACAGCATTTCTAACGTAGAAAAAACATCTAGGTTTGGACTAGGCCAACTGACATCCTTAAATGTAAGTGGCCTGGATGACAAAAATATATCTTTGATGTACCACCCTTTTGAACTTTTCCCATATTTATAAATTAATAATACATGTACAAAATTACATGGAGAGAAAATTGTTCGTGAAATTGGAAAGTGTTGGATTATTACTCACCAACTCTTGTTATTATTTGTAGGAAAGCATGGAATATTTCATCTTCCAAAATTGTACATTACAAACTAAATATCATTGTAAAAAATTATCCCCTAGTGCTAGATGTAGGTCTTTGATTTACACTATTAACTTCCTGTGAAGCATCTGATTGTGGGTCAACAATGCAATGACCCATGTAGCAGACATGACATATATAAGCAGTGTCATTTTGCTGCTTGGCTGTTTCGAATCCATGATTTCTAGGTCACAATGGAGCAATTTTACTGTTGCGCCAAGGCCCATGTTTGTGCTTACCTTGTGTGGCCTTAATGTAACTGAACTTTACCTGAGGCACAGTACGTGGATGTGTCTGGTATCTTACGAGACTATGAAATTATCAATATGTGACCTAATTTGTATATTATCTCAAGCAACCGTTTCAAGAAGGCAGAAATTTTATGGTTAAGCTGTCTATCACAATGTAATTAAGAAGGACTAATTTCCTACTGGAAGTGGAACTCTCTTTTCATCAAAGGTGATAACACTGTTTGAAAATATAGGGCACTGGATCTGCAGCATTGAGCCCCTAAATAAAAATGTGTTTTTCAAGTTTGAAGTAGCAAACTCCTATGGTTATAGGTCCAAATCTTATATTTGGCTCTAGCGGACTGAGAATGCAAGATCGAGTCTTTAAAAAGCACAATGTGGCCTTAGTTTGTAAGGAACACCAAGGCATAGGACCCCAAGATGTGGCCTATATATACTCACACGTGTGTCGTGTGTTGATGACAGCATCTCTCTTTTGCTAATGTTACAGTGTTACTAGTTTACCTGACTCATTCCTATGCAATTTTTTCTTGTTTGGATGGCTTTTTGAGTTATAGTGTGTTTTGTAGGGGAAAACATGGGTGGGTTACTGTTGGTGTGTTTAAGGTATACATGGGGAAAATGTGGGGAAAACACGCGTGTGGGTGTTTTTTAATGCTGGTTTCAGTTGGGAAAGATCCAATGTTTTTGAGAATTGGTTTGATATGCGAACTCCATTTGGGAGATCAGATCTAACACACGCTTAAGGTCTATGGCGATGGGTCTATGATCTTTGTCGTAGAACAATGGCACCAAATTTGATCCTTGAGTACCACCATTAACCTTTGCTTTGCCCATGGACTGTTTCAATTCAACCTTGATGAGTGTTCCTCGGGGAATGTATATGAGTGACACTTTCCAGAAACCACTGATTTTTCATCATTGTGGATCCAAAACTTATATTTGGCTCTAGCAGACTGAGAATGCAAGACCGATTCTTTAAAACACACTTTAATTAGGTGCCAAATGCTATGCGCATGTCCAGCTTGTTCGTCCAAGCACCTTAGTTTGTAAGGAACACCAATAAGGACCTCAAGATGGCCCATATTTATACTAACCTTAGTTTCTGGGTATCTACTTTTGCATGGGTACCTTAGATCGGATAGCCATCCAACTAAGACCAAGCTTGCTTAGTTAAGGCTTGTCAAGTGGCTGCGTAAATGAAATACTGAATATTTTATTTTCACAAGAAAAAATGAAAAAAAAAAAAAAAAGTCTTATTTTAATGGAATTACAACTTCAGACAAAAAGGAGCATGAGTGACAATTTTGACTATTTATTCTAGTCATTATGTGTTGCCATAGCAAGTAATGCACAAGAATGCATGATTATTTTTCAAGAGCAGTATGCAAAGAGATTATATAAACTGTTACTAATAAAAAAAGAGAGAGATTATACAAACTGTCAGTTACAATTATTAAGTAACAACGTTTAGGCAGCAACTTATATGACAATGGAACTCAAGATGACTGAAGCTTGTTTTAAAAAGTGTCATCATAGACATTAAGTCAAAAGTGACCTTAATGTCATGGATTCTTGTCCCACATCAGATCCGGATGGGAAGGGTCTTGGGCTTATAAGGTTGGGTGTTGGCACCACCTAATAGCTTAAGCTTTTGGGTTGGATCGTGAAGTATCCAGCCCGTGACATTAAGCTCTTATTGACTCATGGACTGAAAGGGAAAGAAGATAACAAGTACAACTACTTGTTGATAGTTCTATGTGTAATCTTCACAATTATGCAAATAGAATGTATTATGATGTATGCAGCATGTGTCTAGGGATCTTGTGTTATCAACGTGGTGCTTATTGGTTTTAAATACCATTTTTTTTTTTATGAAAAAAAATTGGACGAGGGCACTGTGCTACAGGAGCTTCAAATTTTATGGGTTCCTAGTGCATTTAAAGCACCTTTCAATGATAATGTTGGATGTGGAATTATTTTTCTGTGTTTAGAGAGAAACAAAATGGGGCCTAATTAATGCGGACAACCAGGCAAAGGTCAATCTTTACAAGATTCAAGAAAAAAACACGTTTGTTATCAGTGGATGCTCTTGTGATGACCTTTTGGCTTAACGGATTTGTAGAGGCTGGGTAAACATGGATCAGGAGCACCAAAGTAGCAGTGGCTTGTATTTTGTGTATTGTGTATTTTGTGTACGAAATGTATCTCCACGTAAAATACTTCCGATATGTCTTCTAACTTCTGTTTTTGTTGGTTTTGATGCAGGAAACCAATCTAACCTTACTGTTGCTTGTCCAAAATGTAAACACCACTTTTGCCTTGATTGTGACATCTACATTCATGAGAGCTTGCACAATTGTCCAGGTTGTGAGAGCTCCAGGCATCCCAAGTTGGTCAGTGATAATGTGGAATGACACTCTCTAATTTGTTTCTGCCTCCAAAAAGTTGTTGGAGTTCAGTGATTTCGTCAGTCAATGCAACTGAAGAATGAAACCGTGCCAGAAATCTCCATAAATAATTTATCGCCCAAAATGGCAGTCCTACTTTGTTATCATTATTTTTGTAGGTCACATTCAGGCAACCTCGTGACATTCTTAGCATCTGGTGGCCTCAACTTCTAAGGAATCTGACTGGTTTGTGCCCAAGAGTTTACCTGGTGGACTGCTGGTTTTTGGATGTTTGAGTCGATATTTCTACCCAACATTAGAAAGGAAATGGATCCTCTAAGCCTTTTTTTTTTCTTTTTCGGTAAGCCTAAATCCAAGGATGAGAAAAGTGTCATGTTGGTTCAATGCTACTACAATTTCTAGCACAATTTTATCTCAACAAAAATAATTGAAGTGGGATGTTTCTAAAAATTGGATGTGGGCTTGAAGATGCTGAACAGGAAAAATTGATCTATTTTAGAAAAGATGCATTAGCACTTGATTTGGAGTGGATCTTTTTATCTTTGCGTATTTATCAAAGATTGTTAATTGTTTATTTTATGTTAAAAAGTGGAAATTACTTGTCATTTTCACTCTGATTATGATCTTGTTTGCTAGAATGATGCTTAGTGCAAAGTTCAGTTTCCTGAGAAATGTCTCTGCTAGTCTGCTCAGTAAAATGTCCATTTGTTTGTATTACTTTGCTTGTACAGTCGGGACTGAAATGTCGTTGGATGCAAAAGGTGCAGTGTTGTATTGCAGAGGACCTGAACATGCAACACATTCCGGGAAAATCAAATTCTCTCTCAATCTGTGTCCATACTCTGAAGATTGCGTGACATGAAATCGAAAGATTCATTTTAACCAGTGTGAGCTAATGTTAGGCAGATTCTTCTAGTGTAAGGAGGTGAAACTCATTGCCTCCTACGAATCGCATTTTCTAACCATCAAATCATTGCATCGCAAACAACCTACTCTTACGCTCGAGGCAAGTCTTGACAACATATTTCAATCAACGCCAGCATCACTTGGGCACTTCACTTGCACGAGCGCGCGCATACACAAACCCTTCGTGCAGCCAAGACACATCAAACTACCTCCGATTTGTCAGGGGCATTTCAAAAGCAACAATATCATTTGACATATGCAGAACAACCCAAGAGTAGAAATATCAAGAGAGAATTTCGCTGTAAGCGGAACTTGCAATATTTATCCATATGACAAATAGTATGTATTTCTATAAATTACTGAATCCCAGTAGAAGACATTTACAGGTTATTTCCCAGTAAAAAATCAGAGTCAGGGTAAAATACTTGTGATTTACTGAAAGAGGGCACCCTCCCTAATGAACATTAATGGACCTCATTTCCAATTTTCACATTTAATTAACCGTCTATTGTACAATTTGGCAGCCTGGTGCCTACAATAAGACATCATCAAAGAAAGGATGGGAAAAAAGAATTTATACCAGCCTTTGGGGTATAGAAACCAAGTAGACGGCATCTATCAAGCATAAATGGAGCTGGACAGAGTAAACCAAAAAGTAAGGGCGGGCAGCAGCTCACCAATGGAAAAAGATTCCCGACGTAACAGGACCACTTCTGAGCAGGAAATTTCTTGCTAAAAGTTTTCCACCATGCCTTGCAGCACCTGAGACTACCACTTCATTGGGAAAAAATGCTTGTCGGCTTTCTTCAATTGACATGCACTGACAACTTGACAGTAAGTCAGGAGACACATCGTCAGATCATTCCAAAAAGGTTTTCCCTAATCAGGGGTATATTTGGCAGTATTTCAGATTAATAGTTCTTTTAAATAGCAACAACTGTTCTCAGCAAACAACGTCCAAGTCTACTCAGAGTCCGAATCAATAGGAAGATATAACCGTGGCCTAACAGAACGCCGCTGACGAGGAAATGAGAAAGGGCTATCTGATCTTTCCCTGCTCATCTTAGAAGATCTATTGTCATTCATACCGAGAAGCAAAGAAGCTGCAGAACCGGGATAGAAAAAGAAATTAAAAAAATCAGCCACTAGCATGTATCGCGGTAAAAGAGAAGATGGAATAAGCAAACAACATCAGAGTAGATGAGAATGGTATAATATCAGCACATTAAAATTCAGTATTCGATAAGCTACACAGAACCCCAGCGGATAAAGAAACCGTAACCAGGGATCCTTGCTTTAAAACCCATGAATAATGTCCAGGGGAAATATAATTTCTTGAAGATAGATGAAATATAGCAGTTCAAAGCAGAAATTTAGATACCAGTGTCAGCCAACGAATTCAAGTTGCTCTCCTTCGATGGTAATTGCTGTCTTGTATTCAATTCATTTGCAGTTGCCGAGCCACTGTGAACCCCGCCACCACCCCCAAGCCTAAGAGAAATCCAATCCTCATTACAAACACCATTTGACACATCGGGTTGATTTCTCAAGGCAGGCTGCACTGACACATCTGAAGGCCTTGTAGGAAGAAATATTTGAAGAGAGGGATCCTCCCCACCAAATGCCAAGGGATTATCAACTAACCCATCATTTATATCAGCAGCATTAGAACGATCAACGGAAGGCTCAGGGATAAGAGGAGCTGATCCCATGGCAGTCTCTGCGGTCAATGGAAAGCAATTCATTGATGTGGAACAATTAATGGGACCATGCTGTATATTAACCAAGGCATCTGCATCTGAACCAAATAACTGGAAACCAGGACCTGATTGACTACCAGAAGGTAAAGACCACAGAGGAGGCATACCAAATTCATCATCATTGGTATTGAAAAGTCCCAGGCATGAATTCCCACCAGTACCAAGAGCAGGATCTTCATGATATGAATCTGGCATACCATGTGGGATGGAAAATGCAGCATCAGTTAGATTGTTCTTGTAGACCGCACCAGAAGAAATCATTGCGTCATTCTCTTCTTCCGAATCACTAAGAACAATAAGTTCAGGATGAACAGATGGTCCAGCAGGAGTCCGGTTGGTAAATCCATATGTTGGGTCGATGTTCAGAGATGAATCAAGCTCAATCCCATGATTATTGGTAGTATACTCAAAATTCCCACCGCCATCCTGATTGACACTCGGATCTTCCCCATCCCTACCACTTCCAGTGCCACTGCTGCTCATTGGGATGATGACATTATGGTTTTCAAACTTGTCTTCCAACTTGGTACCAGAAGAAAATGTATGCATATCTTCAGGTTTGCTGACCTCCCAGCACCCATTTTGGTTCTTTCTGATTCCAAGTTTCAAACTGGCATGACCTTCGAAACCACCTTCCTGTTTGATCTGCTTAAACTCTTCTGACTTAGGTTTAATGTCTCCATCCATCCGGGCACATAGAGTACCATCAGGGAAGTGCCACTGCCAGAGATCACCAAGGTCCCTATGATCACTGTCTGCCTTTACCCGCCAAGAACCATCAGGCTTCACCTCAATCTCCGTCACCTCTTCCCCAAAATTCCGCATCTGAAATATGGGTCAGGATAAATCAGACAAGAATATGAATGAACCCCCAAAGTAACGATAAATCAGGCAAGTTTGAGAGGTTCCCAAATAGCAATACCTTAGATGTGATGCGATTGAAATATGGGTCAATGATGATGTTCTCCAAAGAGTAATTCTTGAGACAAATTGGACATTGCCACTGCAACGATGCACAAACATACAAATTGGCTAACAGTGGACCCATGAGAAATATCCAACAAATATAAGATGGTAAAAAGAAGGCAAAATATTATATGGACGATAATCGTTTAGTCACTTGCCTTCCTAGAACGTTGGTTCATTTCCACAAAAACTTCAAGATCAAAACAGCCCATATGAACACAAGGTTTGAATCTTCCAGCGACCTTCATTCTTGAACCACTCATCTGTAACATATAATCACAGGAAAATAAACATAAATCATGTAGCCGACTCAAGCTTCAAGTACTGCTGTGTCACAATCAGTCACATGTAATGTTTGAGATTGAAGCAATAAACAAATAATTTGATGATGGTTTATCTTAACCTAGATGGAGTCGGCTATACTCAAGGCATAAAGTGTTGATAAAAAGTAGAAACCGTGCTTTAAGTAACAAGATTTTCCTGGATATATATTGTAACCCATATCAATATCAATGTTTGTTGGTTAATAAAAGAAAATAGGCTTTCGTAATTAATCACGAAAATTCAAATGAGTTTGGAAAAACTTTTAAAAAAAATAAAAAAAATCCAAATTCACAGTTTATTATTTATGTATAGTACGTTATTGGCTTGTAGGTGAGGGAAGCAACAATCATCCTCTTCAATTGCGGGAATAATCAAGAGACTATTTTTTTTTTTTTGATAAGTAATAATCAAGAGACTATTTGAATTAACCTTTGGTAAGTATTGATAGGATGTTCAATTCTGCACCTTGTATAGTTAGTTATTATTGCTGGACACTGGGATGACCAATTTAACTAATGACAGAATAATCACAAGCAGTTGAATCAGCCAGAGCGAAGCCTCTGGAGCGGAAAATATTTATGAATGTTCTCATCCATTGCGTCCTAGTAATAGTGGTTTATACTTCAAGCTTCAAAAGAGAATGGATCAATTTTAAATGCAACACTAATTCCTTAGTCCACACAGCTAAAACATAAGGATCATTTTTACGTGCAACACTAATTCCTTGGTCCACACAATTAGAACCGCATGCAATTGATCCTTTAATTAGGGGAAACCGTTGTCAGCACAGAAAAAAGATCATTGTACTATAGCCAACAACCATTAAATAACTAACAAGATGTTCCACTCTTCCATGATCTTAAAGATTAAGATAACAAAATTTTGAATTGCATTTTTTGGTTAAGAAGCGCTGAACCTAAAACTAAAGCGTCAACAACTAAAAGGCATCGAGTGCCAATGAAACAAAAAGAAAATCAACAATCTCCATTTTATCAACATTCACATCCAAATATGAGAATGAACACTTGAACTGACATGTATAGCCCTTTTTTAGTAAGTATTAATATATATATATATATATATATATTTGGAGGGGATGGGGACAAGCAACATGCATAAAGTTACTTACAGGACAACGTAGATTGACAGGAATAGAATCAGCAACAACTTCCAGATCACTGTCGCTATCAGCATTCTCCGTAGGAGTTCCACCACCAACGCAACGACGAACACGAGCAAGAGCATGTTCAAAAATTTCACCATCTGAATCCTTGGGGATCAAGTTGAGGATCTAGACGATAAAGTAAAAATAAAATAACAAAAAGGAAAAAAAAAAAAAAAAGAGTTAGTGAAGAAGTTCTTTGGCAAAAGCAGCAGAGATGACTTGGATCTCATAGCCATTACTAAAAACATATAGTTTTTTATTTCCAAATACAAGAAAATTTACAGCAAAACATGGAGATGCAAAAATAGCAAATTATGGACAAACAATAGAAAAAATGTTTAGAGAAATACAACATTAAAAAGATTGTCAATTCACTTTTCTTTTATATTCAAATTGCCCTACAATCTTCATAAATTATAAATGCAGTAATATTAGATAACAAATTATCCCCTCACCCACACTAAGACCATCTCAATATAGAAAATGATTGAACCTCATATTAAATCAAGATTAATGGTGCCAGCCAAATCAATGAAATCTGGACCATTGCAATTTGCAGTCGAGACTAGGAACAAACCTTACTGCCCACACAATTCACTACAGTACTATACAGATAATAACATAATGGCGAAACTTCCCAATATATCAAGGTCGCAGACAAAGCGATACACAGTAGCACTAGAGTGAATCCCACACCTTGCAGCAGAAATCTTAAGAGGAGAACAAGGCAGGAAACGGAAATCAACCAGCAGGTACACACTGACAACCGAAATGTGCTACCAGATTAGACTGTGCAGGAATGCCAAGCAATAACCATTCAATTACTAATTACAATTCTCTTCCTTCTATTTCACTAAAATCTATGGAAAAACAAAAAAACAAATTCCCTCAAAATATGATAAAGTTAGTTTCTCGTCATCATCTTTAGCTTTATCCTAATAGAATAGGATTGGCCACATGAAATATCTTCTTCAACTCTTTCCAAATCTCAGACAGAATTCCCTTCTTATTTTATAGAAACTATAGGAACACTGAGGAAGTTTCTTGGACACCAGGACAGGCTGTTGCATAATCTCAGACAGAAATGTAAAAACTACCTGCTGGACAGTACGCCGCTTTACAATTCTGACCCCCAAACAGAACACACGAGCGTCACATCCTGTTAAGGAAATTTTATTAATTCCGTCTCTGGTGCATGGTGTGATCTGACAAAACAACAAGAAGTAAACTAAGAAATCAACCGGAAATCAACACAGGCACAAAATGAAAACACATTAAGACAAACGGGAAATATATACAGATGCACAAAAAGAAATAGCTCAACAAAATGGTTAGGTACATAAGCTGAACCGACAAGGAAGGATCAACAACTAAGAGAAATTTGTAATCCGAAGGGCCGAAAAACTCACAACGGGACCATCATCACGACCATTAGCACCTAGTAATTGCGCGCCAGGCCTGTTAATTGCCCGCATTGGAACACCTGTAAGGTCATACACAATATATAAAACAAAATAGTATATATGTAATCCAGACAAGAAGAAAAGGAAAAAACAAATCAGAACCAAAAACCATACCAAGATTTGAAACATGTTCATGATGCAGAACAACCACTTAATATGCCTCTCAAAGTAAATAAATTCAAACTTAAAGAAACATAGACACACACGTACAAGGAGATAAAGACCAGCCACGTGTGTGCAAGTAAAACAATGAGTAAAACAATATTAGCATACCGTTGACCTGTAGGTCTGCGTGTAGTGGCCACTGCATCCTAAATGGAACCTTATCATTAAGAAGGATACACCACGCCTAAATCAAAATCATTGATAAGATATCAGTAAAAACAGATGCACCAAGATCTAACACCACAATATGCAGCATTGTTTCATCAGATAGCGCATATTGTACTAACCAACCTGAACATCATATTCTTGTTTCAACAACAAGTCCTTGTCTGCTCTTGTAAGTTGAAATGTTTTCTCGACACTCTGCATTGCGCTTGCACTGAAGAATTTTGTAAACAAAAAATAAATAAGTACAACAAAAGTGCAGATCACTTGAAGGCATACTTGCAGCAAACACATAAATTATGATCCAAATACCCAAAAAAAATTGCATGTTTACTATGTATACAGAAATACTGGCTCATAGCAACATATAAAAGATCGATACTACTCCACCATCTTAGATCTATAAAGACATCAAGTAAGTAGGAGCAGCGGAATGGAGGTATTAAGCGGTAGTTCAGTTTGTTACCCAATCATTCCCTGGCCAACATGGGCTATCAAGTAACAACCAACACATTTCCACAAATGAGAAGCAATCAAGAACAGAAAAGAAAAATCCAGCTACCTCACGAAACATTCAGAATTCACAATAGAATATATAAAATGAATCCTAATACCCAGTTCAAGCTATTGACAATAGCCTAATGCATGTTGTATACATGAAACAAGAACATGCACATCCATGGCAACAACAACATAAACTTATCAATTTTTTAACAATGATGTTATTAGTATTTTATTGGTGCAAAAAGCTACCGTATTCATGATCCTAACCATAGCCCAAACATAATGACATCACCAATCATACTCATAACTCTTGTAGCATGTCTGCAATCATCCACCAATGCCAATTCAAAATCCAAATCAAATCCCCCTTCTGAATAACACTAAAAGAGATATGCACATATCAGATACCAAAAACCTACCCAAGTCAGCAACATTCCTGAAGAAATGTTTTAACAAATAGCTAGACTACTAACATTGTATTTTCTCATCAATTCGGTGTTCGTACCCATTCGTAAGATTTTAAAGAAAACAGAGTGAATTTTATCTTTTAAATCCAAGTACACAACAATGATCTCAGACTACACCAACAGGCCAATAGCCCAGCGGTATCAAGCCCCTACTTTTCAAAGGAAGGTCAGAGGTTCAAGCCTAAGTGGAGGCATATATGGGTGTGTGAGTACCAACTAAGAGAAGAGGAAAAAAAAAAAAAAAAAAAAATTTATATGACAACCAAATTAAAAAGTTGACTATAATTTGGATATCAAAATATACAATTAAATTTTACACCCCTCAATAAAATCCAATCATTTAAACTAATATATATATATATATATATATATATATATGCAGAGAGGGGTGCCCACAAAAACCACCAGGTGTTAGATACTCAAATACAAAACTCAAATCAAGTTCATAAAACTCAAGTCACCAGAACTATGTCGGAACACTTATGCTAACTGCAAGCAAAAATCGTAACAGAGGTACCAAAGAAGCTACAAGCTTCACAACTTCAGGATTAGGAAATCTCACACACTTACCCATCCGTTGGAACATTTGGAGTAGTCATTTTCACAGGATATAAAGGATGTGCAACTGTCACCCAAAATCTGGATAAAGAAAAACAAAATAAGACAGAAGTACTAGTTAATCTTTATTAATTACGACTCCTAATAGCGTTAAAAGAATATAGTTTGATAATATAGCAACTGCAGAAAAGAAAATACAATTTAAGCATTGTTAAGAACAGCATAAACTAAACAGTACTTAAGGCTGACAATGAGTCAGGTTTAAGCCAGATCATTAAAAACAATTTCCATCGTTTGCTAAAAGAACCACCCCATTTAACCTAGGCAGATGAGACTGCCTGGAAAAATAATGTCGAGTGTTGCAAAATTCAAGTAATTCACATTTGAAAAAATCATCTACATCACATTGTTTCCCTTCATTCAATCAAATGATTCAAATGATGTATGTTACTTGGCACTTCCAGCTTCAAATTGTAAGGGGGAAAAGAACAGAAGGAAAGGAATAAAGATAAAAAACTTCCCACAGTTCTTACAAAATCATCAATACTACCAACGGGCCAGTGGCCTAGCGGTATTAACCTCTTACTTCCCAAAGGAAGGTCAGGGGTTCAAGTCTCTTGAAGAGACAAGTGTGTGTGAGTACCAATGGGGGGGGGGGGGGGGGGCAAAAA
>JAOTQH010000007.1:3671774-3683348 GCA_025631255.1 Cornus kousa | reverse complement strand
TTTATTCTTGTATTAGGGACACGTTCCCCTTTTGAACGTTTTTCTAATATATTTTATTTACTTATCAAAAAAAAAAATGATGACGTCTGTAGACTTATATTTCTTGCCTTTATATAGGCAAGTCAAAAATAAAATAAAAAAAAGAAAAAGAAAACATGCATGAAATAATATTAAAGGGGAAATCTGAAATTTGATGGAGTAGAATCCTCCTTATTCTTGCAGTAGAGAATAATATCTTCTATTATTGGCAACTACACCAAATCTTCTTATTTATTTTCTGAATCCTCCTTAATTCTTACAATGGAGAATAATATCTTCTATTGCTGGCAACTACACCAAATCTCCTTTTGACTTTTCCTTATTTATTTATTTTCTTCTATTCTCCTTACCTTTTAAGCCTCCTTGATTTGCGATGATCCTATATGCTCAGATAATCGTGAGCGAGCTGTTCTACATCATGTACACATACGGTGGAAACATATGGAGAAGGTACTATACATTAAGATCCACTGCAGCAACATTGGTAACTAGGATGTTCTAGTATCCAACCAAAAAGTGAAAGAAGGATACAACGGTTTATGTACATTCTCTTGCGCAATAATTCTGATGTAATTTTATATAGACCACAAGAACTGATAACATATTAGTTACTACAACAAGGCAATGATGTAAACCTCAAAAGCCATTCCACTCCCATGACAAGATAGCTGAGTAGATGCTTACCATGCAGCACCCTAGCATTGATATACATTGCAGATAGCAATTAAAGGGCCACCCTTTTTAATTATACCAAATTCAGAAGACCACCAGTGTCTAGGTTGGGTGTATCTCTCATCACCCGACAAGGAGGTACAAACACTTGTTGTATTTATTAAAAAATACAAACTTACTTTTACAGGAAGAAGATTCCGCATTGTAATTTCATTAAGTAAACGTGTAAATGCAAAATGTTTTCATGTAAACTTTTACTTTCATTTTTCGGTATTTGGTTTCTGAAAATACTCTCCAAGAAAAAGAGATCAGACAAGTAAAATAGTTTTATGGAGAAGAATATCTGGATATCAGCCCACTTCATTTCATGTCCCTGGCATTTTGATTGGTTGATTCCTTCTATTTTTATACACAGATTGTACCCTATCAAAGTTGATCATGGGTGTTGGAGGCAATAACCATGTCAGCATTTGTCGGCAATGATGGTGTGACCTATATGGTGGAGAAGAAAGAAAGAGGAGGTGTGTTTCCAGTGAGAGAGACTGAAGGTAAAGGAAGATTTCCCAGAAGAAACAAGGGTAAAGAGGGTTGTGCTTTTAAAATCAGAAGATACCAAGTTGCAATCTCCAGGAAAATGAGAATGAGCCATCACATATATATAAAGTGTGTGTTTCAGACAGTAAGATGGTGAGAGAGAGAGAGAGGTCCAAAGAGAGGATCAGTGAGGCTGTGTTTACAGAGAAAGAGAGTTCAAAGTTCTCAATGGACACCATCCATATGCATTGCCCATATATATATATTATGAAAAACCTTTACAACCTTTACTACAAGTTTACAACTCACCTCTAACACGAACACCACCCTTCTCAGGGCAGTAAAGAATAATTCATTCCGTGTCTGATCAGATTCACCCATTCAGGAAGACTATAAAATTGTTGATACACATGCCTTTCGCATGTATTGCACTTGACACCCCCAATCGCCCTGCCTGTCATTAATCCAGCATTGGCCACATGGCCTAGCAATCTATACTCCAACTGCCTGACACCAATAAACTTGTAGTTGACTACTCTAATTGCTAAGTTTATCGGATGTCTTGGATAGCCACATAGGCAGCCAGTTGCCTTTGACTGCCCACAAGCACACCAAGTATCTCATTACCAGAAAACAATTGAAAATAACAGATCCTCCTGATACACCCAATCTTTTGGGAAGGGACCAATCCCATATAGACACTCCGTTCATCCATGCAATTATAGAATTCTTGAGCCCCTCATCCAACTCTAATTAGTCAATGAATGCCCAGCCAATGACTTGATCCTCAGAGCCTCGACCAAACAATACTGCAGTGTTGCCTCCTAAGCCATGGCAATTGGCCAACTGCCATGAGACGTGTTAAAGATTCCTGCAGCACTTCCACTCCATGGAACTTTCAGCCAATACACTCAAGCCATCATTTCAATTGTCTTATCATTGCTTGTCCAACTGAGTATGTATAAACCACGAGTCCGTTTGCCACCAATGAACAACAATGCATTGCTGAACACAACTTTAAAAACCCATATTTGTTGTTGCTCTCGCAGCCATTCCACTGCATGTGCCCATCATGCGCCGTCATCCTCGAAATTGTTTAGTCTTCTTTTTGAACAATAGTCTCGTTCAATCTATCACTGCCAAGCGTTCCGCCCTCACAATGCCTAACTTGCAAAGGACGCTTCTACATGTTGCCTGTGAGTGATGGGTGAGACCTGCCACCAACTCCCAGCTAGCTGCTACCAATAGGGCCATCATGCAAAAGTGAATTGCAAGGCACGTCGAGACTCCTACCTGAGCCATGTACGTGCTATGAGTAACCACGGCTAGCACACAACTGGGAATAGCCACCCACCCCACCCTAGGGGCCAGGGGGAAGGAACCTCCCAACCCCTATATATGCAAAATGAGGATTCACAAGTCTGGTAGGAAGAGACATCACCCATGTCCAGAGAGTCATGATCAGACTAGCTCATAGCATAACCAAATTGCAATCCGTCTTTTGCAATGGTCTTCTCATGACTTCTTCCTCCTGTTATATGAATCTCACGAACCCCACCGAGATAGTATGCCTCCATCACACACTTAAGCATATATACAAAAATAACACCGAGAATAAGCATTCTCTGATTCAGCATGTCAATTTTAATTTGTTAATTATTCTTTTTCAATGCTATGACACCTTGTACGATGTTTGACTTGACTTTGCCTTCGTTTTAAGTCAAACTAAAAATAAAATACCATCTATTGTGAGGAACGTTATACCATCTAATACTAGTAATACCTAAAACTGCAACTACAATAATAAAAAAAGAAAAAGCAAAATGTACTTCATTAATTTGTGACTTCAGTCACTTCCCAGCCAAAAAGAATGCTATGCAGGTTCTATATGATACTAATTATTTTATTGAACGAAGTTATATGTACATACATTCACAAGACATGAAAAATTGCTGCAAAAAAAAATTATCACAAAAATTTCCTATGATAAACTTAGTGGACCAAATAGCTTATATTTGTAAAATAAACCATAGATCTTACTATCCTGACCTCCAAATCAATAGATCCAACCTCTAATATTAGTTTGTGAGCCTTAAAAGACAAACTGAAGAAAAACTGAATAAGGGATAAATGAGGTTTAGTTTGGTCAGACCTCATTTTTATCCTTTCTGGCCAGTGGCCATAACTGTATTCCATTACTCGCAGCCATTAAAGCCGTGAATCGTCAGCTCACAGCTGCATCAGTTTGTAACCAGCTCATAAGCTCCAAGACCATTATGCAATAGCCATTACATAACGTAATGTCAGTAGTATACTCTATTGCAAAAAAAACACCTATACAGAAATTTTATACCATTTTGAGAGACCATTCCTTGAATTAACCCATTGACCATCAACTGTAAGAAGTCCATTATATAAATAATATAATCTTGCTGCCAAAGAGGAAATCATGCGAGTCACTACTACAAACTTTGCTCAAAGATAAATAACAAAGAGCAGCAGAGAAGCTCAAACAAACGCTATTTCACAATTTTAATAATGTCCATCCAAAGGAAACTTTGCAGCTCAAACTTGGTTTCCGATCCTCAAACTTGTGCATTGAGCAACCATTTACTTTTTAATAAATTTCCAATCATATTGGCAGCCACACTACTTATACGGATAAGACGTATATAACTGGATTGTATGAGTGTAGATGGTACAAGCTTCATAAGGGAAGAATTGTTAATAATAATTACCATAAAGCTGTTCTACGCACATGAAGGGGCCGATATATGTCATTCAAGTTGAGGGCATACAAGAGCCAGTGGAATTATAAAATGAACATGGGTTGAGGCAAAATTAAAGACATAATCGCATCAGATATGGCTGTAACAAATTAACAAGATTAAATTTTAAAAAAGCATTCAAATGCGAGCCAAATTAGTTGGGTTCAAGGATTAGAAGGCATGCAAAGGGGAGGTACCACACAGTGACTGGAGCCTCTTGCACTGGACTAATCCTTTTTTATGCAAGGGGGGGTCTTATTCACTTGTTGCCTCAAGCTATTGATATTAATAATGGTGCCCACAATAGAACCAAATGTACATGACTATGAGGGGAAAGGATGCTAGCGAAGCATGGTGCCAGTAAAGAGTGGTATAGTAGAAAACACTTTGTAACAGTAACTAACATGTTTAGGACCTTTAGGTGGATATCCTCATACAGGAAAGACAACCAAAAACATTGCATGACCCCAGGAATGAATATGTTAAACAACTGCACTGACAAATGTATTCAGAGAGTAAAAAAATGTTACATGGATTGTGGACTAAAAATTCACGCATTGGTATAGTTATAAAAGAAAAACAGAAGGCATACAAAATCAATAACAGAAGACTAAACTAACGGATACGCACTCCTGAAAATGAATTAACTGCTACCATTTCCATGCAACAAAACCAAAACATACATGCATAAAGTGCATCTTATCAAGAAATATATCTACATGCACACATATGCAAAACTAAATAAATATATAAATAATAACAAGGGATATATATAGAGGGAGAGAGAGAGAGAGAAAGAAAGGATACATACACACAAAAAATAAAAATACTAAGGGATATATATAGAGAGAGAAAGGGAGAGAGAGATTCATTCTCTAAGGAAAAGATTGTATGACCTTAATCATTGAATCAGTCTGCAATGAACTTCCACAGGGACAGCGAATCTTATCTAATAGATAAGAGTCGTCAATTTCCTCTTTGAGCTTCACATTACTACTATCTGAGACACCCTGTCCTTTTGATGCTAACTCAGTTGCCCCAGAAACCTGCATTTTTCTGGAGGCAATGATGAAAGATCTTTAAATCAACTTAGCTTAAAAAGGTGAAAAAAAATAATAATAATAACACTTCCAAGTAAATGGCAACATGGTTTACAAAATCATTCTAAGTTTATAATAAAACATCCAATTATAACACGTCAAAAGCATCTACATTATTAGCTTCAACGGATCAAAAAAGAAAATTCCACTAATTGTGCCAGCCAAGTACTTAAATAAAAAAATACGCACCTATAGGTGTCATCAACTAATTTTGCTACTTCTTCCTTTCCAACGGCATTTTTCTTTGCCCACATCCCAGAAACTGCACAAAAATGAAATAATATTTGGAATTATTGTCATTACATCTGAAATTCAGATGTTACTACGACAAAGTTGAAATGCTCAAACTCAGATGTCACCGAAGTAACATATAAATTAATATGACTATGGGACAAGAACCCATCCATCATGATTGACAAAAAATGGATAGAGCGGTTTACCTCGTTCATCAGAGAGAATAGCTAATATCCGATCAACAAGGTCCTACACAAAGTAAATGATAAGACAAATAAAAGATAATCTCTTTCCGTGGAAATCTAACTCAAACACCTAAAAGTAGAGAACTTATAAAGAAATAGTAATGAAATGATAAATGATTTTAACAAGAAGCTTAGATTTTGCTAATTTTTGGTAAGTACTTTCATGTAAGTGAAAGTTATTCCAAGGGGCACCAGAAAGACAGACAGTTAACTCAATTCCGTGTAAGCACATTAAAAATAATAGTAAAAGAAGAAGAAAAAAAGTCACAAGTATGTATGAAAAAGTACCCACACAAGATTGCAAGCTTAGATTTGCCATTTAAAAGGATAGCAAGAACGAGAGTTTTCAAGGATGAGGTTTTTTCTTCTTTTCTTTTTCCTTTTTTGTGAAAAATGTGAGCAATTTTCACACTACACTAACTAATTAATATTTGGGCTCATGCATTGATGTAAATTATGCAAGCTCGTTGTTAAACCTAAAAATAGCCAAGAGAGAAAGATGGGGAGGGAGTGTTCTTTAAACAAGTAAGCAATTTGTACAGTCCAAGGATAAATTCACATAAAACATAAGACACAGTGAGTATAATCCAATTGGCTAGTATTCCCAAATATTATGGTGCTAAAGAAACCCATAAAGGGTTAAAGCAGACAGCATGGTGCTATAAAACTTAAAACTATGCGACTTAAAGCATCTCCAGCCATGGAAGGTAGCAAACTATCCAGTAGCATAGTTAAAATTTCATTAGATGACCGTAACTGCTCTTTACATATTCACACAAGTGAATGTAGCCATCAGCTGCATAACAAGTATCAAACCTGCTTTTTTCCCTGCTTCGAAAGTCCTAGCTGAGTAAGGACATCCTTGAGCTCCTTTATTCGAAAATATGCCAATTTGTCCTACAAGAGAGTGAAAATTGTCATGAACCCTCAAAGTTAAAGTGCATGCCACCAACCTCAAATATTTTCTATACATAAGAACATCGACTAAAACTTTTCACAATGTGAATAATGGCAATAATGATCTTCATTTACCCACAAAAAATGGCAGTAATGAGGTGACGGCTTCAGAAAGCATAATATGACCAAAATTCAAATGAAGGGTGAAGGAAGGAAACAATTTTCTAAATTAAATTAACTAATCCATAATGAATCCACAAGTTCACAGAAAATTCAATGTTCACAGAAAATTCTAAATTGACGGCTGCATAAGGGTTAGTCTAAGGTCAGTCCAGCCCATCTTAGTCATTAAATGCTTGCATAGTCTCAAATCAATATAAACCACATCAATTCATGTTCTTTTTTTATGGTGAGATTTTATTAAAAGGGAAACGTATTTACAGGAGAAATAGGGCATGCGCCTCTAAGTACAAGTCAACCGACAACTACAGCGAAAACTCAAGGAAGTACAAACTGAGGATAAAATAACAGGAAATGAGCTGCTACAAGCAAAACATCTGTCAAAAACAAAATGGGCAGCAGCACAAAAAAAAAAAAAAGCATAAGCCCAAAACCCCAACCAGCTAAGAAAAAAATAGAATCTGAACACTCCCTCATGTTCGGCTTGCATAGATTTTGCATGAAACAGGCAGCTGCATGGCTGTCTACCGGTCCAAACCAGCAAACCAGCTCCGAGACTACTTTCCACACATGTTTCAAGTCTAAAAAGAAAGAACAAATAAGCAGAAAGCTCAAAAAAAAAAAATATGGAAGAACATTCAAAAGTAAACAATTTCCCCAATCATTTTCCAAAAATTGAGCTTGACCGGTGATATTATAAGCTTTCGCTGTAACTTCTTGAATAATTACTCAAAAAAATAACGAGGTGGCACTGTGCCCAGTTGAAAATGAGAAAAACATCACTTGTCACATAAATCAATTCAAGCTTGATTGAGCAGAAAACAATAGTTAGGTGACATTACCAACCAAAGTTGTTCCCTGGATATGATTTTTTTGTATACATTTTTGGGGTACAATGTCCTTCATACTAGTAGAAGTGTGATAAAAGTTACAGGAATCCCAGACTTTTTGACGATCAGAGTTCTCAGGAAGTTCTGTGCGGACTGAGGAGCCAGATTATCAAATGAAAATTTTTTGTAACCATTTTTCAAGAGTCAAATTTAAGTATATAAATAGACATATCACCTAGCAGCCAATATTTGCACATCTTGAATCATCAATTTTTATTAAATGGTAACCAAAGACGTTTCACAAGACAGGGTGAATGTTTTTTGCAGCATTTTTCCTACCATACCAATAATTAGTCTCTCTCCTATGGACATATGCCACCTAACTTTATTTTCTATTATCTTATCACTAATAGGCGCCTCTCCTATTTATAGAAATTATCATGGGATGAAATCGTTCATGATTTTAAAAAGAATGGGAAAAAATAATAATAATAATAAAAATAAAAAAATTTGATGTGGCCGACTCCACTCACATGGGATTAAGGCAAGGACATTATGTCAGATCTATGTCAGACTATAAATCATTTACATTAACAGAAACACTTCACCAAAACTTTGTAGATAGAGCAACGAATTTGGGTCCAAGCATATATGTTCACCAGCTTCTTATAATTTGCTAGTCTAGGCATCTAGCATTACTTAAGTGTGTTAATATGTACCTTAACTTCATTTGTAATCAAATCTTGAATGAATAAAATTCATTTGCAATTAACCAAATTCTAGGACACGCAACATAGTTCATTATCAAACTGCTGCTAGCTCAATTCCTTGCTCCAACTATTGATGACTGTGATAAGATAATCTGAATCGATGCTAATATATTTTCTATCAAAAATGCCAATGAGTCTCTCATAAACAAGCTTGAAAAATGTCAATGCCATTTTGTTGTCTAGATCAAAGATGGAATCCAAGGCATTGTTTTGTTCTATGGCTTGATGCTGTGGGAGGCACCCGACTCTCAACAAAATAAAAAACGTTAGGATCATACAATGTGATACTTGTATCTCTTGTAGGAGTGGAGCTGAAGTGCTGCATAATTGTTTTTTTAAAAAAAAAAAAAACGTAATTTCTCCCAATCATTTTGAAGTCATAGCAGATGCAACATCCCTTCTATTTCTCAACTTCTGCAGTGGGCTAGTATCAATCTGAGAAGCAAGAATTGGATGGATAACTTCAAACAAGGTTGCCTTAGCTGCTATAGTGTATCACCTTTGGAGGAAGAACAACAAGATTCAAAAAAAAAAAAAAGAAAAGAATATGGACTGCCAAACCATACTTCCTCGGATTCTGCAAGATATTCGACTCAAAATGGTTTATGTTCCATTAAAAGAATATTCCTTCTTAGAAAGATTTATTGAAAAAAGCCCAAACTTTCCTTTTCTTCATGATGCTGCTCTTGCATGGATAACTCTAAGCAGCTTTTTCATTTCTATTGCCAAAGTCCCTGAACTTTTTTGGGTTGCATTCATGTCTGTTTATGGGAGGTTATACCCTCCTCTTCCTTGTCCTTGGTTTTCTGGTTCTATATCCAACTCACTAAAAATAAATAAAAATGAAAAAATCTGCTCTAAAATCCACCTTGAAATGTTTAATGCGACAACTTCATGTCTTCTTCGATGAAATAAGAATAGAAGTACAACACATGTTACAACGGTAGGATTAAGAACATATGTGAGTGACGGAAGGATAATAAGGAGTGAGGACTGCATTTACAAGGACTATTGACCGTTTAAGATGACCATAACATAAAAGAAAGCAACTGGGATTTTAGATTCACCAGCAATGATCCCCAAGATCAACCCCAGCCCGTTCAGACCTTATTGCTGTGCAAGTGTGTACGAACCATAACGCTGGATGTCATTGGTTTTGCACTTACAAATCTATGAAGTGTACTGGAACTAGTTTACTTAAACCAGTTGACTGGAGCCACACCAGCATATTGGATGCAAGCTTTCTGGACTGCGTTAAATAATTTAGTGGAGTACCTAATGAACAAACACAACAAAGGGGTATTCTAAAAATAAACTAGTTGCCACTTAAAAGTTTACAACTTTCCAGGGCATAGCAGTACAAGTTCAATGAACCTAGAAAAGTATAATCACACTTAATGCTACAATGGATTGATCTTTCATGTAATTTTCAAATACTACAATTAAGACTCTTATACAATTAACACTTTATTTATCAAAAAAAAAACACAATTAACACTAGTGATAGAAAGACTGAATTGAATTCCATACAAAAATAAAAATCTCAAAAATTCCATGATTGAAAACTACAGATGCTATTGCATCACCCCAATTAAATGAATATATATACCTTGCAACTAGATGCCAAATCCATCTCAACACCCAAAGAGATGGATTCAAGATTACCCGGTCCTCTATAGTCCAAACAATGAACAATCAACCATCAATACAATCCAGTTTCGTCTCCAAATGATCGATCTAGTCAAAATAATCAGAGTAAAGAACAAAATTAACTTAATTTCAATTCAAAAATCATTCAACTACAGAAGTAAATATACCCTAAATTCGATCATTACGGGCCAATAAATAAATAAATAAAACTTAATTAAAGGATACATAGGGAGAAAATTGACATGAGTTCTTACATGAATCGATTGGAGGGGTTTTAAGATATTAGGAGTGTTTGGAATCAATGAATTAGATGAACCTGTAAGGGTTTTGAGTGACTCGTAGCCTGACGCCGTCTTCTTCTATCCCGTCGTTTACGTTTCCTTTTTGACCGAAACCAGCCGGAAGCTATATCCTCCATTACAAGGTTCCGGACGTGTCATCAGTTATCAAATCCGATTTGTTAATGCAAACAAATCCGGGTTTGGATTCTCTGCTATTCTGCAGTTTTTCTTGAATCTTACGTACGAGACTACGAGGATGAGCGATATTATTTTATATATTAATACTTATCAAAAAAAAAATTATTTTATATATTAATATATATATATTATTTCCAGCGCTGTGATTTATTTTTTTTTTAATATATTATTACGAGGGCTAGGGGCACTGATTAATGGGTCCCAGATAATGTACGGCCGGTAACTGGTGAGCCCAAAAGACAAAATGGTGATTTATTGATAGATTTACTAGTGAAAATGGAAATTGCTCACTATCATCGATTTAGTTGACTTCTATGGTCTTCTTCACACTTGTGGTACTATTTGGAATAATCTAGATTCTAGAACATTATTGTCTTAAACTTTTTATTATAAATGCAAGGTCGGTAAAAAAAATTATGCAAGCTTGCATTCAACATTTTTTATTTTATTATTTTTGAAAGAAAAAATACAGTAGATAGCTGTTACATACCCTTGGTTCATTATTTTTGCTTTAATGTATTAGATATATTAATAAAATTGTAATAATATATATATATTTATATATTTTGCATGGATGCTTCCAATGTGTTACTTATTATGAGGCAGTTATAATTTCATTATTCCACATGACAACATTTTTTTGAATGTGTATCATTAAATTTATCCCATCTTTTTCATTTTTTTTAGCTAGTCTTCATTGATAAGATACAATTGAACTTATACTCAGTTTGATGTCAATACTAGCTAAAAAAAATATATTATTTCATTATTATATTTTAACACTTTTGTAAATTATGAATTGAAAATTGAGATGATACTTATCTTCATTTAATTAAAAGATATACATAATTATCATTCTAAAACAGTTCATACACCACAATGATTTAAAGGTTGAAATTTAGGGTTATAGGCCCTAAATACCAAATTGATTTCAATTTACACAACAATCAATGTATTTTCACTAATAAATCTATCTATTAAATCACCATTTTCATTGGTAAATCTATCTGATTTTTGTAAATTGATTACAATTTATACAACAATCAATCATTTTAGTATCTATTTGGAGAAGATTGTAGGTGGTGTAATATTTTGTTATTGTCAAATGACATGAAAAATATAAAGCATCATAGTTATGGTATTCTATTCAATAAGAAAATGGCACATAAAAAAGGG
>JAOTQH010000007.1:3637198-3657864 GCA_025631255.1 Cornus kousa | reverse complement strand
CATATTAAACATACTACAAATGAATACAAGTTCGTACAAGGAACCAAGGCTCAACACACTGTGTCTCATTCCCAATTTGTCCCCTCTACAAAACCCACATTAGCAATATATAGGCCACTCTCAAAACCGCCCATAACTGCCCACTAAAGTGGTGGATGACACCCCCATCCACCTAGGGTTGTGCTGGCACCCTCTAAGTATGCCAGCACTACAATGCAGTTGACAAACCCAACTACTAGATTGTTGGCATGCTCTGCTCAAGCCACCTGTCCACAGGAAGTTGTACATTATCTGCCACCTTCTATATATCAGCATAGTGGAGGAAAACCAACTCCAACCACCTGTGTGTTGTCCCCTCAGATTTGTGCCACATGCATAGGAAATTACTCAGCACACCCCCACTCCCCATAATATATGCACACGAGTGGGAAGTGTTACTAACTTCCCCCAACCAACTGAGCCAAATTAGCCACCTTCTGCAACCATAAGTCATGGCTTGTGTGGTCCATGCTCTAAGCAACATCTTAGCCAACCTTGTGAACCTAACCCGTGCCAAACCCACTAATCTGCACCCACATAAGAATGTCACTGAGCTCACGGCGTGCCAAGCCATGCACGCCCGTGTGCACATCCGAGTGCACGCTCAGATGCACACCAATAAGTGCACTGCTACATGCCGGTGCGCACACTGGTGCTTATCTACGCGCGCCATGCCTGAATGCCAGTGTGCACACAGCTGCACGCCCGTGCGCACACCAGGTTGGACACCTGCCATTGCTGACTTATTTGCCCTTCGATAGTTTGGATGCTCCCCTTTTGTGCAACCATCTTGGAGTGGTGCAACACGTGCCCATGCACGTTGACTAAGCCCTCTGAGTAAGTCATGCCATAGCCCAACTGATGTGCTCAACAGACCCCTCCCTAGTATAGCTCTAAGGAAAACTAACACTCTGACAGGAGTAGACATCACCTATGCTTGAGGAGTCATAATGGCCTTTCAGGCCTTTCCCGACATCCAAATCGAGTGCCGTCTGCGCCAACCATCTTCTATAGACTCAAGGTACCTCATATAAAGATCCCGAGCCAAAACTCCAAACATCACACTTTTTCGCCATATTTACGAAAATGCCAAAACCCCCAGTGCACACCGAGCATCCCTCTGAGCATCTTGTATGCACGCTGACAACCCACTAAGCATCCTCATGGTCGTCTAACCAGAGCCAAGGTGTTCCAAAGACATGGCATGGCTTTGAATGCCTATGTCTTCCCTTGGACAAATATCAAGGGGCTAACAGAGATCCACCACAGAGGCCATGTATCTATTAAGGCAGTTAGTAGAGGAGTGTGGAAGTCAGCAAAAAGATCTACACATGATTTTTATAGACCAAGAGAAGGCATATGATAGAGTTCTTAGAGATATGATTTGGTGGGCCCTACAAACAAAACATATTCCGGAATAATTTATAGAACTTACTCAGGATATGTATAAGGATACTAAGACTAGAGTTCATACTATATGTGAAGAGATGAATGATTTTCCCATAAAAGTATGATTACACCAAGGTCGGGCGCTAAGTCCATATTTATTTACGGTAATATTAGATGAAATAACAAAAACTTGCAAGGCCGGTCCATGTTATTTGCAGATGACATAGTGCTATTGGATAGCTCCAAGTAAACTTTAGCAAAAAAAATTAGCAAGGTATGTACATTTAGCAGTGCTATAAAGAATGATAAGGTAATAATAAAAATTCAAGACCAAAGCACCACTCAAAGTAACTATTTTCAATAATTAGGATCAATTATACAAACAGGGGTCGGTGGCTGGTGAATATCAAGCCTTCAGAAATGAACAGTGGAGTTTTTATACAGTAGTACCAACATGAACAACTGGGATATGGTGCTGCAGGTGTTATTGTGTTACTACTTAGAAGCAACTACACAAACCCACACAACCCTTTTACAAACAATAAATTCAATCATTTAATAGCATGCAATGAACTAAAATTTTGAAATATGATAATTATGATAGAATTCAAGTATCTTAGTATGGAACTTTCTGACCTATCAGGCTTCAACAAAGGCATCTTCACAATTGAGCCAAAACGTTCAATTAGCTCACTCTCAAATTCTTTGCGACACTGAGAAATGCAAGCAAAAGAGTTTAATAAAATGGTTAATGAGAAACATTTCCATTGTGCTAATAGCTACATAAGATGTTATACCTTTCCCTCGTAAAGGTGATAAAACATTAGCAACACATAACCAGCATTAGGAGAGGCCTTGTCAAGATTGCCCTTCAAAATTTACGCATGGAAAAGGAAGTATCAAGAATATGGTATTCAATATTAGTGCATTCAATATTAGTGTATCCAAAATCACAAATAAAAATAGAAAGAAGGAACAAGTACCGGATGATTAACTCGGTGAAGCACGCGATGTATGAAGACCGCTAATGCATCAAGAGAAAATGGATTTGTTTCAGTTCCTGCAAATTTACAGAAGAAAATTGGAAAGAAATAAATGGTTAAACAAATTAATCATCTGGCAAAGATGTACGAGATAAACAAACAAAGATCAACAGTTCAAACTATAACTAGAACACCAACATATCTATAGCTATCATTTCCTAACCTATTCAAGGTGAAAATCAACTTCTACGACAGTACTACGTTAGAAGACACTATTTCAAGACATAATATTTCTTAGTTCCCTAATAGAACTAAAGGAAAAATGTGATAGATCTTCCATGAGGTAACTGAGTACCAAATACTGACACGTTATAACATCAGACTTAGAACTAGATCTGAAAACCCAAAACACCTGGCAACCAATTAGAAGCATGCCTCTGTATGTCAATTTACAGATCCAGAGAGATCCCAAATAGTACCAAAATGCAAAGCACCATGCAAAGAAGATGGGCATTAAGAATACCGAAACCACAAAAAAACATGTATTCCATGCATGCATAGTGCTTCAAGAGGAGCTCAGTGTAGTCTAGCTAGTATGCTCCACCCTAGTAGATGGCTCCACCATTTATTTTTTGATCAGTAGTAGATATGGCTCCACTTATAAAGCTGAACTACAAATAGACTTCATAATAAATTCCATGCATGGCCCTGAAACCTTAACAATATACATGTGTATGCATATATGCACGTATGTATGTGTACAAGTCTACTATGTATGCATGTATCGAAAATACTAAACTAGAAAATTTGTCAAATGAGAAAGAAAGGAAAAAAAAAAAAGAACAGAAATGCATATGCAAGTCATCTGAAGTAAGAAGAATGACATAGGAGCCCAATGTTGACTACTTAATTCTGCCACAATCATCTTAACGAGTCTAAAGAGAAAGTCAAACATCAAAAGCATTAAACCCCATGCCAAACAAAGAGCATTTGGCAATAAGTTGAAATTGACAGCAACAAGAAGCCAAGAAAAAAAATTTATACGGTAACACAGTAATAGTAGAAAAACTGAAAACAAAGAAAATAAACAGCTTCAAAACTAGCTAGAGATAATAACCTTCAGAGTCGGGTACAACTGGAACTGCAGAAGATTTGGTTCTTCCGCACATGTCCTCAATCTGTAAAAAAAGAAAAAAAAAAATGATCATTGCAATGCAAAACCAGAGAAAAATGAACATATGGTTCAATAATAACATCTTGGTACCACGCATGCACTCTCTCTCTCACACTCTATCTCTCTCTCTATGTATATATATATATATATGAGTATATATATAATTCACTTTTAACTTCAACCTTTAGAGATTAGGCAAGGCATGAAACTTCTACACAATCCTCCAATTCTTGATATGCACCTCCACTATGCTGAAATAATTTTGGTGTTTCAGTTCACCTGACCAAGTGTTACCTCCCCCAAAATACACCACAATTTTATGTTTGCATGTAGATTAAAAATAACTGTACGTATGAATGTATATGTCTTAGACCAACATGTTTGCTAGAGGGACACATGATGTTGACCATATGTTATTTGCTGATGATATTGTTTTAACTGATGAAACTAGAGGACTATGTTCCAAATTGGAGGTTTGGAGAGAAGTAGGAATAAAACTGAATATATGTAGTGTAATTTTAGTAAATCAAAAACTGTAAACAGGAAGGCAGTGAGGACTGAGGATCAAGAGATACAGAAAAGTGGACATTTCCATTATTTAGACTCAATTATTCATGATGAAGGAAAAAATGGAGATTATGTTGATCAATAGAATCAAGGCAGGATGGATGTGTTGGGAGACAAGAAAGAATAAAATTATAAATGAGCACATTCATAAAATGGTTGAAGTAGAAACCTATTGGAAATAAATTGAGAGAAAACTTATCAAGATGGTTTGGACATGTGTAAACATCACTAAGTGCTCTAGTTAATAAGAATGGCATAGTCCACATAGAGGTTAAGAATAGGGAAGGGAAAAACCAAAGTTGTGGGTAGAGTTAGCAACTATATATTAACGTGCTTTTTGACTGAGGCTATGACTTTAGATAAAGCGGAATAGAAAAATAAGATTCATTTTAGCCGACCGCAGGTAATTGGAAAAAGGTTTTGTTGAGTTGAGTTTTTATATATACATATATGTATGTAATAGTGTGTATGAATATTTATACATCTCCACACTCTTCTGCCCAACTTCCATATGTTTGCATGTGGGATATTGGATAGAAACAGGTTTTGGGTACAAAATACACCGGTAACCAAACCCAATCCAGATAGCCTCTCATTCATTTATTTTTTTATTTCCCAATAACAAGTCCAAAAATAATGCCACATAGCAAGCCTAAACGTCAAAACCTAAATCATTCAAAAACAAAAACCTTTCTCGCATGAAAGCCTAAATCCCTAATATATTAGGTCTATGTCACCTTCAGTTTGATCTAGTGAATGGTACTCTGAATGATATATTATCTATGTTCTATATCCTAAATAGAAACCAAGGGTTCGATCTACGTGATCAACAAGACTAACAGCATGTATAAACCATCAGTGTCAAGTTTATATCACTGACTATACATGGTCGGTTGACACAGAAATTTTTCTTCAGTTCAAATTAGGAATATTAGGGACCATTGCTTTGTGCTGCAATAAAACCCGAGGCTGCCAAATGTGAAAACATAGGATCAAGTCTAAGAGCAGCCGCTTTGTGCATGTAATAACGTGAGCTGTCTGTATTTTGTTCACCCCCCCAACAATCTGGAATGGCAGGAGACACATCATCCTATCATGACTTTTTCTAACATTGAAAATCCAAGAGTGTTAAATAATTGACCTAGGAAATTCTTCCATATGCCTGCAAATAACCAGTTATTGCTAAGCAGTATACTGTAACATGGTCATAATACAAGGTTTGCCAAGCACCAATCAACCACGTTAAGGAACCCAAAATCCTTCCACCCAAAAATTGTGGAATTCCTAGCACCAGATTTGTTGAAAAACTGTGTTTCTGAATTGAATCTATACAAGATTTTTGAGACATACATGTAGTAGGTGATAGTGATGGAGATGGGGAAGAGGAGTTAGTTATCCAAGGATTGAGGAAGTCACGTACATGCCAGAGTGCTTTCCTTGCTTTTGGACATTAACAACGATATCATGTCAGTCAAGACTCAAAACACACTTTCCATATTCCTAACGTCATGTGGGATACTTAACCTTCATACAAACAATATTACAGCACAGCTATGTCTCAAGTATCATTGTTAAACTCCCAATCAGCCGCAGAGTCTCATCCAATTAATTTTAGAAGCCAGTTAGGTCCAATGCCAGCATTAAATTAGGATAAAATCTCACCTCCATGTGTCCATGGAAACAAAAATACCTAGAGTAATCCTTGTTCCCATTCTATCAATCTTTAATTTTATTCAGAATGCTTTTATGTTAATCAAATAAAATACAGAAAAGGAAAAGGCAAAAACAACACACCTGTCTCCAGACTTCTTCATTTGGTGCATTCTTGTCAGCAAGCATTATAGAATAAGGTTTTTTCCGGCGTTCATCAGCAATTTTCTGCCAATACCTTCCTGTTAATTGGCAATAACAAAAATTATTCAACGACAGCCAAGTTCAACATTTGCCTTGTGACAAGCTATCAGAGTGAAACTATATATACTTCAAGACTATCCAAAAGGAGTTAAATCCCAATTTTCCCAAAGTATAGTAATTTTTAATTCTCAGCACAAAAGGCTCTCCCTCCTTCTCTCTTCAATATTTTACATATATATATTTCCCTAGTTAATATTTTATATTAGTACCTTCAGTCAAACTAATAAATTTAACACATTAACATTTAACAGATTTGCAATTGCTATTGATGTTGATTTACAACATGTACCATAATGATTCAATGAAGGTGATCTATACAATTGCAAGATGTTCCATTCAGTTATCAGGAATACTCATCACATCTTTTGAGAGAACTCCACAATTATTCTTAGAATTTCAACTAAATAAATTTTCAATTTCAAAATAACAAAAAGCCCGAATTCTTCTAATGCAAGCCTTTCATTCTTACATTTTTTAGAATTATCCCAACATAACTGTGTAACTGTGTTAGTCCAACTGGCTCTCAAAAGTGGCCATGTAAAAAAAGAAGGAATTTCATAAACAGAATCATCACGAACTCGATCATGTTTGATGAACTGCTGGTATGTTATCTGCTCTCTAGTTGGGGAATACAGCCAATAACTAGAATTCAAATATTAGATTCACAAAAAAGAGGATTTCATTGTCAAGAAATCAATGCCCCATCAAACATATTGTACATTATACATATAAATAAATGCACATTGATATCATCAACCATAATATCTTACAACTTGACTTCGATCAACCCTGAATCCAACAAGCCCCCTTTTGACAGTCAATGTAGCACGTTGATTTAGTAATTTCATGTGCTCATTCAAGAGGCATCATTTCACAACAATTTTTAATAATAATTCATACCTTTAATAAGATCACCCATCAGACTATGGACTGGACGATCATCTCCAAGTCCTCCAGAGACGCTTAATATTTCCTTGCAAAGTGCAGACTTAGCACAACCAGGAATTCCTGAAAGCGGCAAATTTAGTAGACATCAAGATGAATGCATAAAGCTAGGAACAACAGGTTTAGTGTCAGATGGCAGAGAAATTGAGTAACCAAAAGAAGTTCCTGACATAATTTGCAAGGAAATTCACATTCTATAATTCTGGCGACGCATAAAAGTAATAACTACATCATGCTGAAATCTAAACCACCACCAACCACCCCCCCCAAAAAAAAAAAAAAAAAAAATGTAAGATGTGAATTAAAGCTTCCATTTTAAAAGGAGTACGAAGACCAAAGATGGAATTTTGTTAAGATAAAAGGACAAAGGTACAAGAACGAAATCTGGAGCAAAGACCTAAGACATAGAGCGCATCAACATGAGGCATAATAGATAATATTTAGAGATGTTTCAATATGTATTATTAACTGTCTATGGCACTCTTGTGCACTATTCATTCCTGGAACCCCAAAACTCGAGCATTTTGAAAGCAAGAAGGTGGAGGCATTCAGGAAAACTCTGTGAGCCCTTGCCACCTCAAATAGAAGCATCAGATGACAAATGTCGCAGGACAACGTCAAAAAAATCCTTTTGTATCACGAGTGTGTAACTTAAATTTTTAACTTCCACAAAGGCTTTAGCATGCCAAATAGTTCTGAAGAATGAAAAAATAATATCCTAAAAGTGATATTTAAACAATCTAGGCAACAGGGGAAAAAAAATTCAAAAAGTCATTTGGCACTGGCCACATCTCATCTCTTGACCATATAGTTGCAATTCTCAAAGGTAACAAAATACAGTTTAATTTAGATAATTTCTAAGTTAAATAACATAGTTTTTTTTTTCAGGGGAAAAAAACTCATTTAAATCAACTCAAGGGAAGTTTGACTATATTAACTCAGTTGAACCAGAATTATCTGCAATAGTATTGTATGAAGTTCAACAATCTGTTGAAAATGAACAAAAGAAAATAAGACATCCAAATATTCAATATCAGTTGTTCAAAACCCATTAAACTAAATGTAGTAGAAGATCAATCAATTAAAATATGCCACTAAAATTTTATGACAGGCAACATCAAATGGTGATTCAGGCAATTGGCATAAATTTTACCTGGAAAGAATACTATCATGCCCTCATCTTTTGGAACGGTGTCCTTGACTGAAGAAGTGGGACTCATTGGTGCTATCTCCCTCTCGAGGTCGCCCTCTTCATCCCTCCCCCCATCAACTATGGCCAAGAAATCTTCAGCTCTCACAAAGTTTCCAGCAGATCCTATGAGAGTCTGATTCTCTGGACTGCGTTTTGCATACTGTTCAAGAAAAGGCTCAGCTTCACTAAGGTATGTGGATGATAATAGATGCTTGCTTCCGTACTTCCTTCGTATGTACACTGCCCTAAACACACAAAAAATTGCATTTCACATGCTGCACGAACCATAATCTCAAAAGGTAAAACCAAGTAATATGCAATAAGGACACAGAGTCGAAGTAGTATTACCATTCATCTAGCATCTTGCTGAGTTCCCTCTGCTTTCCTGGAGAAGTGTTCCATATTTTCATTTGCCTATAACGTACAAGATATAGTCATTGATAGGATTATAAGACATATATCATATTTATATACATTGATAGGTAAAGGTTAATACTGAAGATGCCCAAGGTCATCTATCATGTAACATTTATCAAGGTTTGAAAATGGAAAGTATAATAATAAAAAATAAACTGCCATAACTCCACTTATTCCGTGGTTACTTCCTCTTTCTGAAAGTATAAATACATGTATTTGATAATTAGGCTAGGTACATTGGACTGATCTGGTACAATCCAGAACTCCACATGAACTATCACTTAATTACATGAAGAAATCCAAAAAGGCAAAAAATGTTGTGCCCTGCCCTCCAAACATTGGTTACAGTTACAGTGACAGCTTTTGAAAACCATTATGCCAATAATGATAGCAGCAACCATTCTGCTTCTGAAGAATGAGATAAAGATTGTTACATCAAACACAGCGAAACAAAACAAAACGAAAATCACGACAGAAAAGTAAGCACGCCACACAAAGAACACAAAGTACGTGGTTTGACACAAGTTGTGCCTACGTCCACAAGGAGATTACAAGTTTCAGCTTCAAAACCCTAGCAGTTGCTCACTCTCTTTTCTGCGATTTTTAGTGTCTCTCGTTATTCTACTCCAAACCCTATGTGCCCGTTTATATAGGGCTATAAGAGAGTACTAAACAGGGTCCACGACCTGCACAAAAAAATCCTCGAACCGGGTCACGTCCGAACCAAAATTCAGGCCACAACATCAGAAAGATCAATACGGCCTTTTGAACTGTATTATTGTCTCCTTCTAATGACTTATATTTCACGATAATTTCAATCAAACAGCGAAAATTATAACATAAAAATACCACAGTCAAAAAAGTATCCCGCATAAAACAGGAAGACAATCACTACACAGAAAATTTATAAAAAATAAAAATAAATAAAAAAAATAAAAACCCAGAATCTCTTGAATATTGTGAATACACATTATGCTAGGAAGACCTTCTTGCCTTAAAGAGAAGGATGCATTAATCATGCAGTAAAAAGAATTCTAATTAAACAAAAATAACTTGTGGAGGTTAAAATGCACAAGCCACATCTTATAGCTATAAGGTTTAGAAATGGAATAAACCAAGAAATGTAGACAAATCTAAACCATAGGGAACCAATATATCCTAGATCAGGAGTTACCAATTCAAGCTCTAGTGCCAGCATTACACATGTATGTACAGAGACACAAAATAATTTCAGTCCAATAGATGTTTTTGATCATTCATCTTCAACGACCATAAATTTCATATATATATATATATATAAATATATTGTTTCAATTATGTGATAAATATATTGTTTCATTTATGGGATAAACACATGATATTAAGATCATACCCTCTAACCTTCAAGCTTACAATCACAACTCAATGGAACTGAATGCACAAGCCTACCTCAGGTAATAGGCCCTGTAAGAAGCTGGACCTTCTTTGAAAAGAATTGCCAAGCCATTGCGGATCAAAAAAGTTCGCAACTGTGCAGCAAAAGAACAAGAGTGATGAATGTGAAATTATTTGGCACATCGCAAGGGAAACATCAAGAAACAGAACAAAAAATACAGAGTTGAAAAGCAAATGAGATGGAAATTTTTCAAAAGAGGCAATTAAAAATGCAGACATTTGACCAACAAATAACAGCACCTAACTAGTCTTCCCAAGATAATTGGGTGATAATTATTAGATTAGACAAATCAACAAACAATAACAACTATATCAATCCATGAATTACATTTGTGTAATTTCAACAAAGTTCACGATTTCGTGACTGCATGTGCATTCAATTTTTTCCCTTTTTCTTTTTTTCCTTCACATCTCAAAGGGGGTGGTGGGGATATCATATAATGTTATCCAAACTTCCAAATAGAAATGAACAGCTAAATACATTTGTCGAAGTATGTTCAATATTTCAATCCCTCGCCACTCCTAAAGAAAAATGCCATTACCCAGTTGGTCCCCATTATGCGAATGTGCTCAGAATAGACACCATGGTGGTGTTATCATATAACATTGTCCAAACATCCAAAAGAAATCAATAGCTAATATGTATATCAATATTAAATACTTCAGACTCACCAATCCTGAAGAAATGCCAGTTACCGTTAAAATAGATTACGTCAAAAACCAACCTACACTGTTTCCATGCAGTGGCTGCCCTCACACCCAGATCTGTGTGCCAAGCAATTGCTCCTAGTGAAAGATCTACTTAGAGAGAAAATAATAATAATTGAGTGCGTCAAATATGTGTATTTTAGTTCACTGCCCTCAGACCGAAATCTGGGTGCCAAGTAATGGCTCATCGAGGAAAGCATATGAGACTAGCATACCATCCTGCCATTTAAGATCAATAATATGTTTCCTATCCCCACACACTATCTATGGAATACAACCCTCTTCTTTCAATGATAGAGGTTTGAAGAAAAAAATTTATAAATACAAGGGATAATCTTTTAACCAGATATTCAAATAATAAACTCTCTAGACATAAATACATTTCCATCAAGTAACAAGAACATAATCATCAAATACATATTTTTATCTACAACAAAATTTTTGCATAAGCAAGCATACCTTGTAAGTTAGAAATTTCAATTTGATCATCAGATTTGCGTCTTCATCGGCTAAACCATCTTTCCCCAACGCTCCATTTTCACTGTTGATATTTTTTATCATACCATTGCCGGTTTTTTCAATGCCAGAAGCTTTATCCTTGTCCGCCTTGAATAAATTTATGTCAACAAAAAAACCTGGGGGAAGTAAATCAATAGATCATATCTTTTAGCACAGAGATAGCAAAACAGCACATAAATTAATATGCTAAAGCAGTAAATTATTATATGCACATACTTTTGTTTTGCCCTCACTTGTGACTAATAAATATATACCTCACATCCGTATAACATGGACTGCTAACAGTCCCTTAAGGTCACTTCCCAGCCTTATACCACCACTAAAGAGATCTGACTACCATTCCACAGTTAAATGTGATATTCGTAGTGACTGGCATTTTAGGTTAAATATAACGATATGGAAGATTGCTTATGGAGAACAACACGTCTACCTAAAATCCATCTTTCATGAAGAGGTTAGGGGTATAATTAACATCTTAAAGATTATCCAGAAGAAAATTTTTCTCTAGTTTCTTGGATATTTCGATTTCAGTGAAAATTTTCAGGGTATTACTCTCAACTCCTATGGTTTAGCACATATATCGTGACAAACTTATGCACCACTCTTTTTTTTTTTTCCCGTCTTTTTTCTCTTTTTTTTTATAACTAGACTTGTGTACTACTCACAACAGTGGGGTTTATTTAATCAACAGAGTGTTGCCCAGATGCTATCAAATACTGTTGAAGCTTGGATCAAAGAAAATGTTGGCACTACTTCATCATAAGAGAAGATGCAACTCATGTATATTGTATAGTACGTCTACTAGAAGTATGAAGAAAACTGTACAACTGAACAAAAGGACCTGACTTCTTCTATCCTAGTATCCATGTTCATAAGAATGCCTAGGCTCCAAAGAGATCCCAGGCTTGTCTGCTATAATGCCCAATTCTATGACAAGTGACCCTTTTAATCAAGAGCACATAAATTCCTCCGGCAAGCATGTCTCCGTGGACTCCAGGCTTATAAAAAGCAGAGGTTTATCTTTTATTATGTAATCATATCCTATTGATTTCTTTTCCTTTTGTTTTAGATCCATTTATTGACATGCTTTATATCGTGTCATGGTCTTATACAATAGATCATATTTTTAAACCATATTGTTTCTTGAGATCCTATTTGTGTGTGCGCCCAGATCCTATCATATACTGTTGAAGCTTGGATCAAAGAAAATGTTGGCACTACTTCATCATTCATTGTCTTAAGATAACTTATACTAATGCAGAATCCACTATATAATTAAAGACTTTCCCAAATAAGCAAAAATATAAGGCATAAGAGAAGATGCAACTCATGTATAGTACGTCTACTAGAAGTATGAAGAAAACTGTACAACTGAACAAAAGGACCTGACTTCTTGTATCCTAGTATCCATGTTCATAAGAAGCCCTAGGCTCCAAAAAGATTCCAGGTTTGTCTGCTATAATGCCCAATTCTATGACAAGTGAGACCCCTTTTAATCAAGAGCACATAAATTCCTCCAGCAAGCACGTCTCCGTGGACTCTAAGCTTAGAAAAAGCAGAGTTTTATCTTTTATTATTTAATCATATCATATTGATTTCTTTTCCTTTTGTTTTAGATCCATTTATTGACATGCAAGGGCGAATCCAGGAATTGTTAATAGGGGGGGCTAATATTAAACAAGGGAGAATAGGGGATCGAAAGATTAAAGAGTTGGAAAATTTTAGAGGAAATAAGGTTAGACTTTAGAGGGAGAGAATGAGTGAGTTCTCTTATTTGTGCAAGATTATGAATTTAGGAAATCTCTCATCTTTGGCTTAGTGTTTGTGTAAGGCTTGAGCCTATTTGATTGGACTTTTGTTTTAAAATTGTGACTTAAATTTGGAAAGGGCTAATATTACTACTATTTTTTTTAAAAAAAAAACATTGGGCTAAGTGTACCCATACTAAAAAAATTTTTTTTTGGGGGGGGGGGCTCAAGCCCACCCAAGCCTCCCTTTGTATACGCCTGTGCCACCACATGATATGATATTGTCCGTTTTAGGCCTGAACCAGCACATTTTTGCCCTTGAGCTTTAACCCAAAAGTTCTTATACCAATTGGAGTGACATACTTACATATAAGCATTTTACCTTTCCATTTCCCAGGTATGCACTTGTAGCTCGCCAGTATGGTAGCCTATCAGTATCTCGCACCATCCCACGGCACACCCGCTCACAGGGTCATCACAGAAAGGCTAATTTCCACTTCGGATATAGTCCAGCGATTTACTCACTGGACTTTAGAGTTTAGCAAGTCTAAGATCTGATATTCCAATCTTACTGGGTGTTCTTTGTGGTTAGTCTCCGCTATCCCTGTATTGACTTATCCGACTTGAATGGGGAGGCACCCTTCTGGGTCCTTTGGATGCATGGATGGACCCACCCTTTCTTCATTCCAAATATCATCACACTTCATTTGTAACGAGACCACAAATGAGCATCAATTCTTTTAGAATTTAGTTTAAATCATTTATTAAGTAAATGAGCTGAACACAGTTTTAAATTTTTAGCTCGTTTAGCAAACAAAACGATCTTATACAATTTTAGGTTCAACTCATCTAGAATCGTGACTACTAAACTTGTATATTTATAAAACTTTTAAAAACGTAATAAGCTCATAATCGAACTCATATTCGTAAATTTGTATAGGCTCGTGTAAACTGATGAATGAACTAAAATAATCTTCATACAAGCTTAAGTTGGGTCAAGCCTGAGCTTCATTTTTGAGCTGGCTCTACTGGCTTCATTTGCAGCATATATAACACGTAATACATCAACTGCTCGCCCAACTTGAACCGAGTTTTGCTCAGTGTCAAGCTATACGAGTTTGAAGGTGTCCATGGTGCTGTGTGAATTAAATGGGCAACAACGTGGTCAAGATAAGGTTCTTATAGGATGATTTGTTTGGCATCAAAATGAGATTTTTCTTGCTGCCCTTGTAGAATATTTTATGTCCATATAATTTACACACACATATATACAACTATTCATGAAGGAAAATGCTATCTTCACCGCCCTTCTTTAATCTATCCACACCCTTCCACTAAAATGTTTCATTATTTCATTTGGGTGGATTCATTTGGAAAAATGAAATTCATATAAATAACAATGTGTAAAATGTAAGTAATTTTCATTTACCTTTCAATAAGAAAAATAAAATTATTAATATTGAATTCACTGCAACGAGACTACAATGAAAGAGAGGAGTTCAAACATCGACCTAAGAAATATGTGTGAGTACTTGCTTAATAAATAAATAAACACCGAGACTGCAAGGAGATCGATTAATAATCCTCTCATTTTCGAAATTTTTCCCGAACATATGATTTGGTTGACCCGACTCCAAGAAGGGCCCAAACAGACCCTTAGTAAACTCAAGACTCAAGTTACATATTTTTATTTATTAAATAAATTGTCAGTGGATTGTTATTAAATTATGTGTTGGTTTAAAAATAACTAATCAAGTATGAACACACGACTTTAATGTAACCATGCACATGTTTAGCTTTTCAAAAATAGCTTGAAACCTATTAATCAAATTAATCTCACTTTTTGGCTCTACTTTGTTCTTTAAGAATTGAGAAGTACCAACTCACATTCCAGACCAATCCCGTAAAATTGAGTCAATTGACATTTGGAAATTAAATAAACCGCGTAGAACTTTATAGACTAAACGCACTTATTTTAAACACTATAAAGTGCAAAGACTTTGAGCTAGCATTAAAATTACTTGCAAGCAACTCCACCTGATACGTAGTTAGTGACGTTTTTGAAAAGCACTTCTAATGAGTTTTTTTTTTTAACTTTTTCTGAAATTTTAGCTTTTAGTCCAAAGAAAAGATTAGAAGTTAGGGTTTTGTCTAGTGGCATCTTTTATAGTACCCCAGTAAAGGAATCCAACTTGAAATTAATATACTAAATAACAATCACATTATACACAGAACTACTCTTTTTGAGTCTGAACCACACAATTAAGAGAGTCTCCTCCTTATACGGCTTAAACAACCTCTCAGACACTCTCCCCAAACATAAAAGTCGGTTATTTCGTTGACAAAAACAATTTATATGAAACCGGCCAACGCCGGCAATGTGTGTCACGTCTCTAGCCGATAATCCCGCCGTTGCCACTACACCTCATACCATTAATACAAGCAACATATATATATATATAGTACTATATGATCAATATTTCATTTATTACATGTGTAGGATATATAGCATATGCAATTAATTAATAAAACTGGATTTATGTTTATAGGGAACACGTGTCAATTTTAAGTGATATATAGAGAGAGAAAAAAATGAAAAATGAAATCAAAATTATAACAATTCAAGGTGTTTTAATGGAGGAACTGCAACTTGTACAAATGAAGATGACGTCATCACTTCTAATCCACATGGACCGAGTGGCGCTTTTTCTACAATAATAAATGATTAAAACGAAAACAAAAAGAACTCAACAGTGAAAATTTGAGTAAAAAATATGAACGGACAATTATTATGTTCATGATGGACACCGAACTTTTGTTCGTCGGAACACGTATATTGACACCGGACTATCGTTCCTCGGGCTCGCGGTCGTCGAAGGATAGCCGAAAAACCCACTTGGTGAGTGACTTTCTAATTGAGGTTTTGCTTCGTCTGTGATGACTGCGGTTGTTGTTGGTGGTGGGGGTGGTGGAGTTGACGAAGGATTTAATCCTCTGCATCGCCAGGTTTAGTGTGTCTGATGACATGTTAGCGAAGCAGACACGAAACCAACCCGGTTCAGTGCAATGACATGATGAACCGGGAGAGATGTTGAGGCCAACATTGTACACAATTTTCTTCCAAAGCTCTATTTCTGCTTCAAAAGTGTTGGAGCTCAAGAGATGTCTCATATCTACCCAGCTAAACAAGCCAGCACTGCTCTTGAGGCAGCTGATACCGGCACTTTTGAGGCCGGACACGAGCATTGAGTGTCTTTCTTTAAGCCTCTTTTGATTCTCGGAAATGTAATTCGCCGTGAATTTCTTATCGGACAGAATTGCAGAGAGAAGATACTGAGTTTGAGAAGAAACTAATCCGAAGCTGGACATCTTTGTGGCCGCAGACACAACCATCTCATCGTTGGAATAAATTGCACCAACTCGAAAACCGGGAAGCCCCAGATCTTTGGAAAGACTGTAGACAATGTGAACTCGGTCCCAAACTTCGGTATTCATGCAGTTTCTGGCCATCAGAACCTCCATGATGCTAACGAAGCCCGGCGAGCTAAAAACAGTTCCGGAATATATTTCGTCACTTATTAAATGAATGTTCTTTGCAGTGATGAAGGTGACAAGCAGGTCAAGCTCATGCCTGGTCATCGTAGTGCCCAAAGGATTCGAAGGATTTGTGACCAACACACCCTTGACTTTGAGGTTGCGTATTTGTGCTTGTAGATAAGCTTCTTCCAGAGCCGATTCAGTGATTTTAAAGCCATTTGAGCTAGTGCACTGAATCGGTACAATTTCAGCCCCGGTTCGCCACTTGAGATCTCTGTCGAACCTAAAAAATAATTATAAGATAATGTCAGTAGGATTCAATAATTGTTGGTTAAGAAGTTGACGGCGTGACAATAATTAATTTTGTAGTAAGATGAAAGAAATGTAAATAACAAAATAGATAGATATATACGTACCCTGGATAGTATGGAGTGGGAAGAAGAAAAGCTTCGCCGGGTTCAGCCAAACAAAACATAAGGGTCTCATTGGCCGAAGTTGCACCAGCAGTGAGTACTAGGTTTTTTGGATCAAAGCTTACTTTGTTTCCTCTAATTTCTGCCATAAATTCTACCATTGCCTGCACAGAATAAATATATGTACAAACTCACTTAGATATTTAAATATGAAAAATGATAGAAGTAGTACGAGGCAATTAAAAAAAAAATTATATGAGAAGTGTAACAATGCTTACCTTCTTGAAAGCGGGAAGGCCATGATAATCTTGGAAGAGAGCAAGCTCTCTGAATATGGATTCTCCATCTTTCTTGAACCCGGCCGCGTCCGGGTTATTCTTCAGCCATGACTCGAGAAGATCAAAAGAGAGCTGAAAGAATGTGATCGAAAATGAGCTTACATATATTCTTCTAAGATTATTTATATAGGTGTTATATATATATATATATATATATAGCTAACCTGATTTTCTGCAAGACCCATTTGAATGATTCCCGTGGGATTCTGAACCTCATGGTATGGGTTCTTCTCGTACTCCTGCCATCCTAGGAAGTATGAAGAGTCTTGCCCATGTGAGTTGCACGTGGCTTTCTTAGAGAGTAGCTTCATTTTGGTCTCTAAATGATGGAGATGGAAAAAGCTAGAACAATATTTGAGAGAATGAAAAGTGGTGGACAAACGAGAAGAAACCCAGTAGTAATGAATAGAATTCTAGAGAGAGAAAGTTTGAAGTAATTGTAAAGAGGAGAGAAGAGTTGGTAGTAGTGAGGTGGAGGGATACGTTGCTTGCTATATATAAGAATACTACCACTCAAGGAATGACACGTCGGCATGAGCCCTGCATACTTTTGACCAAACAGATGCCATAAACCTCTCGTCCTAGTTAATCTCTTTAACAGATACACAATCACAATTCTATCCCACGCGCTTTCTACACTTCCAGTTCTATAAATTGAATTTGTTTCGTCCGATGGAGTATACTTCCATTGATGCACTAACAGTTAGGCTCAACACCACCATCATTCAAAAATAAATAAAATTTTCTATAAATATATATTCTCTCACATTCTTACACATCTATTCACCATTGAAGAACTGATTAGTAATTTTCTCTAATAACCCCATGGCCGCTATTAGGCCACAAAGTAGAGAGCGCGTGAGGTAACTCGTTATAACAGCATGTGTCATAGGTCGAAAACATAGATAAAGCTAATAGAAACAAGAAACAAAAATGGGGTATTAGATTAAGTGGAGGGGTAAGTGGGTAGTTCGTTGAAAATGCCGACAGCAAATCTCGGCAGACAATGGCTAGTTCAGTGACCCTCCAAAGCCCATGCAACTTCGACAGTTCACCATGCCTTGGTCCGAAATTTTCCCAGCTGCTGGCCCATCATGTCGGCCATTCTCTCTCTCTCTCTACTTAGTTCTAATCTCCTTAATTAATCTTTGTTTCATGATGCAAACACACCAACAACTTCTTCCCGGTCAACCTCTAAGAAGAATACTTACCAGAAGTAATTCCGGCGCGTAAATTTTTTTTATTTTATACACACAATGCGCTACACCTATTTAGCCGTAAAACATAAATTTGACTTCAGATGGTATATATTTGTTTTAGTGTTAGTATATAAAAAATATATATATATATATATATGTGTGTGTGTTAAATGTGATTAGGAACTACTTCATAGTGATATTTTTGTGGCAATATATTATGCAAAGACCACCAAATGGATGGTGGAGATTAGTGGGTATAAGTGGAAATATATAGTTAAATAGTCCACATCAAAATCATTCTTGGGCAATAAATAAGGAGAAAATATGAAGCATAATTAGTTAATTATGAGAAGCTACCAAATGGGGAAAATTTAAAACGCCGATGTATCTAATTATTGTTTACAACGACTTGATCGCGAACCAATAGTCGGCCCTTAGTTTTGGCCACCTGATTTCTAAGTGTCTTAGTCTGACCATGGCAAGTGCGGTTAAAAGTAAAAAATACTTTGAAACTTAAAAGGCATTAAAAAAAGCCATTTTTTAAGGTCATAAAAGTGATTAATAGATATAGTTGATCTCTATTAAAATAGTATATGGTAGGTGATGGTGGTGACAAACAAAGCGCTAGCAGATTTGGAGGGTCTTCTTTCTTCTTCTTCTTTTTCTTTTTTTTTTTTTTTTTTTTTTTTTTTGTGTGGAATTTGGCATATCTTTTTGTAATAAGCATCTGATCCTTGAAAAGTTTGGACAGCTCATGATGCCATAGCTTTGTTGAGCATAGCTTTAAGTTGATGATTCTGAGGATTAGTTGAACCACGAACCAAAAATAAAAAAACTATAATGTAAACAATCAATAACTTGGAGAAGCTACCATGAAGGAGCCTCAAACCTAGAATTAAGGCAAAAAGTCCTAAAGTTCCTCTAATCACATCCAAACCCTAGATAATTAACAAAATCAAACATTTGACAATTTCACCTCATTGAAACATAATGAGTAAAACTTTTTTATTTCAGTGATTAATTAATTAATTGGAAGGTCCCCAGGGCGGCATGGATAGAATTGGAAGAACACATAATTGACATAACCCTTCCTTAAAGATGAAACACACAAATAAATATACATGTAGTATACGTCATTTTATGAGAAAACAGAAATAGATAATTTTTTCTTTTCGGTAAATGTATTTTACTTTTTAAATAAGAAAACATTAGTATTGAGTGGAACATCGCCTCTCACATTGTATTTGGTAAAGTTTATAAATAGAATATTTCTAATCTAACATCCAACCTTGTCTTCAAAATCCCAAGTTAAGGGTTGATATGACGCATAACACCAAAGATAGTGATTGCATAGAGAAGAAAATTTCCAAATGTAGGGGTACCCGACCGAAAACTTAAAATCAATTTTAACCCAAATGGCTATTTGTGTAAGAGATGGACCCTTGTATTATTAGAATGTCGTTGTTGTATCCAACCATTCAACCGACATTGTCTCTCAAATGGCTAGACTAACTGTGTTGATATATATCTTACAGTACATGTACATGACATTTTGGCATATTACTTTGTTTACCACATATATACCATATATATATATATATATATATATGTATGTATGTATATGACTCTGAATTACAGTAGTTTGAGGTTGTGTTAGACGTCCTTAAATTAATGGAGATGTTGTTTAAATTTAGAAATAGATGAGAAGTGGAATGATTGAAGGTGAAGGGGGACACGTGGTTTGTATTGTGGGTGATTAGGGCATGTGGAACCCTTGTTTAAATGCCCCCATCACTCCTCCCCTGTTCAAACATTTGTGTGTAGGCTCAGGGACCATTTGAGACCGTTTCCGTGGTGACAACTAACATGACGCTCACGTTAGTCCATTCCTCACACTCTTCTCTGGAGACATAGACATTGACCATTTGCTCCCTCTCTTCAATATTGTAGGCCCCACCCTTGCATTGCCATTTTTCTCACTAGATTTTGGCTTTTTTTGTTCCCTCTGTTCCTCATCCTAAAACTTAATTATAAGGAGGGTGGCAATATTTGATAACATGTGAATACGATATGGATAAGAAAGTTTGGATTTGGGTTTGGGTTTGGGTTGGGGTTTGGATTAATTTTGTTCGTGTCGACACGGATTAACT
>JAOTQH010000007.1:3617253-3628342 GCA_025631255.1 Cornus kousa | reverse complement strand
CCCTAGGACAGACGGATTCACTAAGCGGTTTCTTAAGGAGAGTTGGGAGGTGGTGCACAATGAGGTGATGGGCACTTTTCAGGATTTTCATTCTCATGGCGCATTTTAGAAATCATTGAATGCGTCCTTCATTGCTCTTATTCCAAAGAAAGGTGACGCCTCTGACATGAAGGACTTTTGGCCAATCAGCTTAGTGGGATTTATGTATAAGCTTATTGCTAAGGTCCTTGTTTTTAGGATGCGAAATGTTTTGGATGGTATTATTTTAGTCACAAAATGCTTTTGTTGGTGGAAGGCAGATTTTGGATTATGTTCTTATCGCAGGGGAATGTGTTGACTCTAGGTTGAAGAGTGAAGTTTCTTATGCAAACTTGACATCGAGAAAGCCTATGATCACGTTAATTAGACGTTTCTTCTTTACTTGCTTTAGAGAATGGGGTTCAGGGATAGATGGATAAAATGGATGGAATCTTGTATCTCGTCCATCATGTTCTCTGTGCTTGTGAACGGATCTCCTGCTGGTTCTTTTCTGAGTTCGCGTGATTTGAGACAAGGAGATTCTTTATCATCTTTTTTATTCCTTATTGTTATGGAGGGATTGAGCAGATTAATGAAAAGAGCAGAGGATCTGGGTTATATAAAGGGGTTCATAGTCAGTAAAGATGTTGCTCATCAGATTGAGATATCCATTTGTTTTTTGCGGATGATATCTTGGTTTTTTTGTGATGTTGATGTTTCCCAACTCAGATATTTGAGGTGCACTTTTGCTTGCTTTCAAGCGGTGTCTGGACTTAAAATCAATGTTGGAAAGAGTGTGCTTGTCCCAATTGGGGGATGTTCCTGATATCTCCTCCTTAGCTGCAATTCTTGGGTGTGGAGTGGGTGTTTTTCTACTTCCTTATATGGGATTACCTTTGGGAGTCTCCTCCAGGAGAGTGGGGAGTTGGGTTCCGGTGATTAACAGGTATGAAAAAAGATTGGCAGGATGAAAAAAATAGTATCTCTCGAAGGGGGGAAATGTCATTCTTATTAAGAGCACCCTTCCATCCCTTCCCACCTATTTCTTATCTTTGTTTCAAATCCCGTGTTCTGTTGCTGAACGGATCAAAAAAATTTAGAGAGACTTTCTTTGGGGTGGAAGAGGAGAGGAGTTCAAGTATCATCTTGTTAATTGGGAGCAAGTCTACAAACCATTGAAATTTGGCAGCTTAAGCATTCGGAAGCTGGTCCCATTCAATAGAGCCTTATTGGGGAAGTGGTTATGGAGGTTCGGTAAAGAGCGTCATAGACAGTGGAGAAGAGTTATCTCGTGTCGCTTTAGGGAGGAGAGTGGGGGTTGGTCCTCTTGTCCTGTTTCTGTTACCAGAGGTGTTAGCGTTTGGAAATTCATTCGGAAGGGATGGGATGTGTTTTCCACCCATATTAGATTCAAGGTTCGTGATGGTACGTATGTTCGATTTTGGAAAGACTTATGGTGTGGTAATCAGTTGTTGTCCCTTTCCCTTCCTCGTCTCTGCAACATTGCCGAGAATAAGCATGCTTACGTAGTTGACTGTTATCATCTTGATAGTAGTGGGGTTAGGTGGGATGTGTGTTTTAGGCATTCTTTTCAAGATTGGGTGATGGCAGAAGCATGCGCTTTTTTGGAATTGTTGTATAGACAGAAGGACGTTGGCAGAGGTTGTGATGACATCTTGTGGATCTCCTCTACCCATGGTAGATATGGAGTACGATCCATGTTCCTGTGTTTGTCTAATTTCGTTGGTCAACATTTCCCATGGAAGTCTATTTGGCGCTCTAAAGCTCCTCTTAGAGTCGCATTCTTTGTTTGGACTGCTACTTAGGGAAAGATTCTGACATTGGATAATCTGCGTAAGAGAGGCAATACCATTGTTAATTGGCGTTGCCTATGTAAAACAGACAGAGAGTCCGTGGATCACATTCTTTTGCATTGTCCTGTGGTGTCTGATTATTGGAATCTCATATTCAGTATTTTTGGCATTCAGTGGGTAATTCCTAAGCACCCTTTTCAATTAATCAACGCTTGGACAAGATGCCCTATTATTGGTCATGCTCATGATTTTTGGAGGATCGTCCCACATTGTGTTTAGTGGTACATTTGGAGAGAGAAAAATAACATAAATTTTGAAGGAAAGGAATCTTCTCTTGCAAACTTAAAATCTCATATTCTTCGTTCTCTCTTCTCTTATGCAAGAGGCAGCGCTTGCTCCTCGGTTGATGATTTATTTGATCTATTGGACTCTGTTGGTCCTTAGGTCTCTCGTTTTTGTGTATTAGGGACGCATTCCCCTTTTGAACGCTTTTCTAATATATTTTTACTTATCAAAAAAAAAAATGTAGGTTGACACATTGACTAATGCTTGCTCCTTCTCCAGTCATGTAATGACAAGCTCAGTCGCCAAGGGCGAATCCAGGAATTGTTAATAGGGGGGGCTAATATTAAACAAGGGAGAATTGGGGATCGAAAGATTAAAGAGTTGGAAAATTTTAGAGGAAATAAGGACTTTAGAGGGAGAGAAGGAGTGAGTTCTCTAATTTGTGCAAGATTAGAAATTTAGGAGTTCTCCGTTTTTTGGCTTAGTGTTTGTTTAGGGCTTGTTTGGCTTAGGCCTATTTGATTGGGCTTTTGTTTTAAAATTGTAGCTTAGATATTGGGCTCATTTAGATGGGTTAAAATTGGGAAGGGGCTAATACTACTACTAAATTTTTCTTTTTTAAAACATTGGGCCAAGTATGCCTATACTAAAAATAAATAAAAAATTAGGAAGAAGGGGGCTCAAGCCCACCCAAGCCCCCCTCTGGGTCCGCCACTGTTGACATGCTTTATATCGTGTCGTGGTCTTATACAATTGATCATATTTTTAAACCATATCGTTTCTTGAGATCATATTTGTGTGCGCGTGGGGGGGGGGGAGCCCTTCTGCAGCTTCAGAAAGGGGAGAATTCAGAAACATGGCACCTTCCAACTTGTAAAAGTGCACACAAACTAAAAAACACGATGCAACCAAAAAAGGTTCAGCAACAAAGCCCACACCAAAATGACCACTCTACAATGCATAACCAAGTGATCCACCAATAATGCCACCTTACAGATGTAAATATCAGGTTGCTACGATTTTTCCTCTTTTCCTTGACTGATCAATTGCTAGAATTTTCCCATGCAACACCAACCAAGGGAACAAGGCCACTTTACGAGGCACCTATGATCTCCATAATCTTTCCAAGAAAAAGATGTCTCGAATGTTCTACTACTTCAAAGCACTCCATCCCAACTCATCTACTTCCCTTGTATATTCCATACAAGCTTCAAAAATACCCACTACCCTAACAATTTCCTAATATTAAATGCCAACATTCCGAAACACAGTACACCAAAGTGAGTAAATAAGGCCACATAGGTAAGCGCATATTCTCCACATTACTTGCAAGAAAAAGATCAATCTGATATTTTATAAAGAACTTTGTAGCATTAGTTGGCATTGAATTGCACCAACGCTGAGGCACTCCATTTCACTTTGTCCACTTTCCCTGAAATCCCATACAAGACTTCAAAAGAACCCAATACATCTTCCACTTCTACATATCGTATGCACACTCAGAATTCAATATTCCAAAACACAATAGTCCTGAGTGAACAAGATGATCTGCCACCATCGTCTTCCTAACAATAATGATCCCCAAAATCAAGGAACTGCTCCTTTAATGAATTCTACTCACAACACATACCATGCAAAAAAACTGATATCATTCCCTTTGCCCAAGCGAAAGCAGATGGATCTGAAGAAGTTATCCACTTCTTTCCTAATACTTCTTACCTCATAAGAAGTAATTACCTCTAATAAACACCAATTCCCTCTAGAAAACCCATATTCAGCTGCCAGAACACTCTTTCAAAAATAATTGATCTCATTATTAACATGCTCACTTTCGTTAACAATTCATATAACTGATGCGAGAACAAGACATACTTGAGCCTTTTTACACCTGACAAATTCTGCTGGTACAAACCACTATGACTGTATGAAGCGTTACAAATGTAAACTTATATGTACTTTTTCGTCTACAATGTAGTATACCTTACATTATGTAATATCTCGAGATAAATACTTATTATTTACCCTCGTTAATAAACAATATACAAGCTTTATAACATCATTATTCTGTCCATATCACAAATAAGATTGTTCACAAATACACTACGATAAACCATTGCAGAAAGCTTTGAGTGGTGAAATTTGTTAAAGCCAGGAGAGGATCTCAGCTCCTCCATATACCATGATGCTCAATCCAACTGATGAATTATTATGAACCACTACCATGACTCTTTGGATTGTGAGGATAAAACATTTTAAATGGGAAGAGAGAGAGAGAGAGAGAGAGAAAGAGATTAGCAAGAAAGATGTGTATACCTCGATATAGAGGCCACAATCCTGGCTTGTGCCTGAAACATTCCACACATTTCTTCAATTAGAAGATACAAATGTAAACCATATTTCCTGTTACTCAAAAGAGATGATAAATTACTAATTCACAAATTAAGCAAACCTCATCTCTTTCTGGTATCGTCGAAAAGTTGAATCACTGTGCACATGGATAACCATTTTGAAATACAGGTTGTCACTCGTTACAGAGTCAATTTTGTGGAAGTTATAGTAACACTTAAAAGCAGCAGGATAACGATTCTCTCTTATCAACCGAATCATTTCCTGCAAATGAATAAAAAATGAAATTAAAATAACAGGACGACCATTCTGAGTCAGAATATCACACATTATAAAAGAAATTATACATTCTCAAAGTCATAAAGATCCCTGAATAGGTAACTGAAACATGAGATAATTCATAGCCTCTACTAAAAGAATTTGAAACTTGCACACAACAGATGTACAATACTATCAAAGGTGTTATAAAATTCATTTAGAAAATGTGATTAGCTTTCTAATTGTTTAAGAATGGTATAACAAGTAAGCCTGACCTGCAATTTAGTGGTAGAAAAATCAGCAGGATGCGCTTGTAAAAATTTTGAAAGAACAGATCGATCAACATTTCTTGATTCCACATCAGCGGTCTCATCTCCAAACCAATCCAAATAATCAGGGCAGAAAGAGGTGCCAATACACTGAAGAAGTGCTCTTATTTGCTGCAGTAGTATAGTTAGAAAAATAAATCAACAATTAATGGATACATCTCACCTCAAAGTCAACAATCAAATGTGATCACAAACCTGCTGAATTGGAACATCATACATCGTATTTAAAGCACTCTCCTACATTACCTGCTTTTCAGACCTATTTGCAGCACATATTTCCCGCAAACTTGGTCCCAAATCTAAGCCAGCTGACATACAATACAAAATCAGGAAGAGACTAAACAATACAATAACCAAAGCTATAATTAACATATATATATATATATATATAGAGAGAGAGAGAGAGAGAGAGGAGAAAAGAAAGAAAACTGTTTATAGGTCAAGGTAACAATACAAATACACAAACATAAAAAATAAATAAATAAATAAAAAAGAATCAAATGCAGAGAATTTTGGACATATATCGGTAGTAAACTATGCCAATAGCAACCTTTATCTATTCTTGAAGATTAATTTAGTTATAAGCAGAGAAACCTTAGTTCATGAGTTGAACAAAATTACAAGGTACAACTCAAGAACAAAAGAAAGAAACGTTAACCAACACAAATCCCAACATATACGAGACAAAAACAAGTTCACAGCAGTTTCAATAACATATATCAAGAAAAATACATCAAGCATTTAGAAAGAACAAATGAGCAATAAAAGAAAACAAACAAATGCGCATGACATTGCTTATAGCATAAAAAACGATACAACTAATAGCTCTCAAGAGAGAATTTGGCTGACAAAAGAAGTAGTCAACCAGAATATCAAAAGCATAAAGGATAAAATAAGCATACCTCCCTCGAAGGGTGGTGGGGGAAAATCTCTCAAAACCTGTTCCATATGTTTCGAGCTCTCATGGCCAACTATACGAGCCACAAGACCCTCCAAGATTTCACCCTGCACCCTAGTATGGTCTTTTGATCCTGCATATCAATTCAAAAGCTTTTCAATATTCAGCATACCTCTCAAAAATCCGGCTTAAAAAAGAAACCACATTGCAAGCTTAGGCATATGGCAATCGATGTTACATATCTATGTTATGTGAACTCTTCCAAATGCTTGAAGTACCCATGTCAGACACACGGCCATCTGTGTTACATGAAACCACCCAAGTGCTTGAAGTTCCCTGCCAAACTTATGACACTTGGGGATATATATGGACGTGAATTATGCTTTAGGCATATCAGGTTAAACATCCATCTAGTGAGCATATCAAATTATGTCCCTTTCACTATATTATTGCTTCAAAACAAGGATAGTATCCTTGTTGAACTCTTCGTACTCCAAAAAGTAAAAAATAATTAAAATTTGGGCTGCAACTAGTGTACTTGGACACATAACCCAAATCTGAGACACACTAATCCATATAATAAAGATGACAACTTACTGCAATTGAAGAGAGAACCATGTCCAAAAAAAATCCAACTCGAGTAGAGGTCAACATTTTGGAGAACTCACCCAACAAAACATAGTAAAATGACAAAATATACAAGAGAACTTGCCTAATTGGTAGCCCAGAAGGATCTCATGTAGAAGGTAGGGGGATGAAGTCTCACCGAACTCATTTCTTGAACATATGGACAGTGTTCTTCATAATAGTACAAAAAAGGAGAGGGGGAACAAAAAACAAACTGCCGTTTGGAGAAAAGCAGCACTGGAGGCAGTAGAAGTATGTTGGTAAAAGCATAAAACAGCCAAAACCAATTTTGTGGGATTGGTGCCAAAGGTGGTCAAACAAGCGTCATGGTGGAGGTGATAGTGAAGGTAGTTTTACGGACAGCTGGATAGGGTCAAGGTTATAGTACGTCACAGTCACACTAATAGAGAGAGGTGGCATTAAGATGCAGCAGTGATGCCTACGGTAATTATGTAGGAAGGGTGTGAGGGTAGCTATGACAACCAAATGGGATATAATTCAGGGAACCGTGATGTCATAGAGGTTTTGAAGACAGTAGAAGGCTATATAAGCAGCACAGCAGGCAGAAGAAAAAATAGTGGTATTGTTTGTGTTTTATAGTCTGAAAAAACAATTTTTTTTCATACAATGCAAGATGTGAACAGCCTTTATTTGATATACAAATTTTACAAAAATAACAAGTCATTTTTTTTTTTGATAAGTAAATAAAATATATTAAAAAAACATTCAAAAGGGGAACGTGTCCCTAATACAAGAATAAAAAGGTCTAAAGACCAATGGAATCCACAAAAATAACAACTCATTTAAGAAAGCAAAAGTGCAGAATCAGAAAAGATGAACAATAAACCTCACACTTATAATCTACCTGGTATGGATATATCTGCAACTTCATCAAGAGCCTTACATACAGATGTTGCTGTTCCTTCCTCGCAGAGTGCATCATAGGCAGCAAAAAACGATGACACAGATTTCCTTGAGTATCAAATAACAGCACATCAGAATAACATTAGTCTCAATATTTGGAACTTTAAGAGAAAGTAGTTTTCTAGCAGAAAAGGCATTGAAACACTAATCCCAAAATATCTTCTTTAAGCCTGGAGGGGGGAGGAGGGGAAGGACATTGTTAATCTACAAGCCTTACTCAGAACATCCCAATTACGACCGAAAAACAAAAATATAATAAAAAGGACAAGAAAATCTTTGCGGACAATCTGAACAAGCCAACCCACTTTTGTGACTTATGTCCATAATTATGCATAACATATTAATATAGTTTATGTAGTCACAGAAAGTTCATACAATAAAGTTAATATAACTGAACTTTATTCCAACAAGAGGACACACTTGTCCACAATATCGTAAAAATGCCTAGACAACAAAATAATTTTCAGACTAAAAGGCATGGAATTACCACATGGGTAGATTGAGTTGGCCGAGGGCATCTCAGGTTTGACTGGGTTTCATAATGCACTAAAATCGTGGTAGTTTGTATTCACTGAACTCTAAATAGGTTGAACCGCCCTGACAAAATGTAACCCAAGAAGAGGAGAGGAAAGTAAAGAATTGAAAGGACAAGTAGCCCCATTTCAAAATGATTGACCTACATAATATAGGTGATTCAAAAGATCAACCTACATAATATGGGTGATATGGTGAAGGCGTCAATAAAAACGATGAAATGAAATTATCGTGGTTAAGGTAGTGAACCCAAATACTTTGCACTGAAACTTTGCTGAGAAAAGCTCATCAAAGAAGCAGAGTATAGGTTCACGCCAAACTGTATGCTAAGGAGTTTTATGAAAAATTCCTCCACAAGTCCATTCTTGGAGACAAAAATCAACTCTTTATAGAAGATGATGTGTTGTCCACCATTGCAATTGCATGTGATAACTTGGTAAAGAGGCATCATTTATCGTTAAAGACATGTTTATGTATAAGAATACTAAGCCACTGATATAACTTAGTAAAGAGGCATCATTTTATTGTTAAAGACTTCATTATGTATGAGAATGATGAAGAGACACAGACCATTTGCGAGTACATTGTTTTGTTGCAAAGAAGCCATGGGCTCTTCTTCTTCACCCTTTTAGTAGCGCGTTGGGTATTTAACCAAAGGTAGACTGAGATAGGCTGCGCCTTCCGTGATGGCTGTTGGTTTCTAAAGTCATGGGAAGTCCCGAATTTGAAGCTGACGTTTTTTTTTTTTTTTTTTTTTTTTTTTTAATCTACGTATTTTTACATAGAGGAATTTCTTTTATGTACACCTCTTTTGTAGAGTTTTCAGGTTACATGAGGGTATAGTTTTGATTATAACTTGGTCATGCATACATTGTGTCTTCACGAGCATGTCACTATTATCATGGACACAACAAATGTTCAACACGAGAAAATGTAAAATTTTAGATTTATATATATATAATAAAGAAAATGGGAAAAAATTAAAAGAAAACTAATCATTCAGGATATTTATTGAAACAACAGGCGTTTCTTTATGACATAAATATATATATATATATATGCCTATAAGAAAATTCATGAAAACATTATTTTCATGATACAGTTGTCAAAGGCGTAAAATATAAGATTATCTTCATACACAACTTTCCCATTTACTTAACAAAGCCATGAAACTTTTACTCGGGAATTCACAATGTGTATGATTAAGTTTGCAGGTATCACACGCTACAATATTAGCTTCTTGGGTTATCACTACCCATCGCAACTGCAGTATTTATTACTTTATTAGTTTCATTCAAGTAATCACATGTGACATGTCATCTTAATCAAATGAAACAAAAAATATATATATTACTGATTACAAAATATATATATACTAAAATAGATTGGATTGACCAGATCCAATCAGACCCGGGAATTCTCAAAAATTCTTCAAATTTAAAATCGGCAAAAGGTCACCTAAATTTTAAAAGAAATATATATTGCCGCAATAGCACAAGTTAAATAGAAGCTCACATGCAAGACTTAACACAATCCACAATATCAGAACAACTAAAGAACCAATAGTTTTAGATATAGCTCATCTTTAACCTAATAAATCTCTTAGACCATCACCTCGTGGAGAACAACCACACTTGATTTGTTGGTAGTCGCCATCTCCTACAAAAGGCAATTATATCAGGAGTTGAGTAGAACTTCGGTTTTCGATTGCCAAGTTCTGTGACTGCTGTCACTACCACTGCCAAAGATAGGACCAAAATATTAAGGAATTAGGATAGAAAAATGGATCCAACAATCATCTAAAAAAAATACATATGAAATTTACTGCTATGTGATAAGTTAATCACAAAATAATAATAATAATAAAAAAAAATAAAAAATTAGCAATATAAGTTTCATGATTAACATCCACGAAGATAGGGAACTTAAAAGGGCATCTCAAAGAAACAGAAAAGTCGGTGGTATAAACTGACATTGATGCATGATGATATTCAAGAGATCTAGAAAACTCAACCCTCTAAAATAGCATGCACTCATTAATGTATCAACACGAAGAGTTCCATTACTATTAATGGGTGGCTTCTCAATTTCTTATGGGTGGTAGCATCTCAGGCAAATGATTAGTAGCAGCAAAAACCTAATCTCAATGTGCACCCAAGAAGTGCCAACCTCTAAGAAGGAAGCAATATCCGTTCAGACAGGGACGGAGCCAGCATTTCAAGTGGGGGGTAGGGATGGCAATTTCCTCCGACCCGGCGGGTTTCCGCCCCTCCCCTAATGGGGTGGATTTAGTAGCCCCCTAAATGAGTTTGGGACGGGTATGGTAAAATAATTGAAAACCCTAAGCGGGTTTGGGGCGGGGACGGATTTAGTGATGAACCCGCCCCGATTATATATGTACCTTTTAATTTTTTTATATATATATAAAATATATATTTTATATTTTTAAGACTCTTGTTACTTTGCCGGAAGTGTCCGTTCACTACTTAGTAATTTAAAAGTTGGGCCAGCTTATTTATCAGCCCAATTTGAGCACATTGGGCTAATTTTTTTTACTAGTACATAATAAAAGTGGCATAACCCAACCAGCCCCTGCCGCGCCCCGCAATTAAACGGAGTACATGGGGCAGAATCGATACTTTATCTACCGGAGTAGGGGAGGGAATGCTATTACAATTACAAACATGTCTCGGAGTAGGGGCGAAGTTGGTATGATAGATTTTCTAACGGAGCGAATTAGGACCCACCCCAACTCTGCCCTAGTGTGTGTGCGTGGTTTTTGTTTTTTTTTTTGGGGTGGGGGAGGAGGACAATATATATGTATATAATATAATATGACAAATATAAAATATATAATAAGAAGAAAATTATTCAAATATGCACGTTAAAAAGAAGAATTTTAGGAAGTATAAAAAGAAAAGGGAAGAAAAATGAGAGGACTTTGAAAGGAAAAAGTTAAGAGTTCAATTAAGGAAGGAAATTTTGACTTTTTCTTTTAAGGGAATTAAAAGAATTTGAAGACTAAAAGAGAAAATAAAGAAAAAACTAAGAGATTA
>JAOTQH010000007.1:3586931-3609012 GCA_025631255.1 Cornus kousa | reverse complement strand
GTGTAGTAAATTTTTTTTTTTTTTTTTTTCAATCAAGTTTACTTCCACAGCCCGTAGAATGATCTAAATAACAAATCAGTTCCTCTTATTTCATGTCCTCTTACAAAATAGTTCCATAAAGGTAATTTAATCAACTTGTGATTTAAATTTGTCAGAGATATATATTTGGACCAGATTAAAACTTTAGAGGTATTTTTTTCAAGTGTGAGGAATCCTCCAATAGTATCCTTTTCCGACCATTTTACAAAATTATTTATTTTTATATATTTTATAAAATAGATCAGGATAATTTAATCAATTAGATTTTAAATTTATCAAGGGGACCTATTTGCACTAAACTAAAACTTTAGGGATGTTTTTTAGAAGTAAAGGGTGTAATATACATTGTACTTTAAAAGTATTTTTGCACTTAACCCTATGATATATTGATTAACACATTACTGATTAACTCATTACGTAAGAAAATTTCAAAAGAAAATCTTATAATATTGGTGAAAATTAAGATAAATTACACAATATATGAAATTAATGCTATTTCGATGCTTCCATGCCATATATATATATATATATATATATAAAGTTGCTCAAGCTTAGAGGAGCTTGTCCTCACTGAATCATCACTCTCTGAGGACATGTCCTATAAAGACTTCTGCCCTAGAAGATGTTTCTTAATTTGAACTTTGAATCCAAGGTGTCCCTCTATTTCCAACTTATTGAAAATTCTACCTTTTGTGGCTATGTGGTGGAAGTGGTTGGACTTCCATCTCCTGAGTTAGTATTAGTCTTTTGCGTGTGGACTTGGGGGATAAAGGAATATTAAAAAAAATGTTACATGTTTAGTGGCGGTTTAATTAGGCTAATGATTAGTCATTTAAGAATTTTGCCCCACTTTTTTACATAAACTAATGACATCCAGATTTAATAGTTTCAACCCATAATTCTAATGGAGATATTTCTATCTCTGGAATGAATTCGATCTTATTCGGCCAATTCATTCAAAGAACATAAATCTAGTTGTTATTAAAATTTTCGACTAAATTATTAAGTTTGAATATCATTATTATACAAAGAAACAAGATTTACATAAATAAACTCGTGTTTGAAGGAGGGAAATTGCAAGTCATGCGGTGGCTTTTCACATCTAATTGGGGGCCATCATGAATGTTCCTCATAAATTCTGATTTTAGAGTACACGACGTGTTCCACATGGCACTCTATTGACACATTAATTCATCCCAAATGATATTCTATATCAGTCTTTAAATGCTGCTCTAAATTGCACATCTTTTATCGTGAAATTACAAAAATAAAATTCAATATTGAGTTACATGCGACTAGAGATCATGATTAACATTTCACATTTTTTTTTTGTAGAAAGCGACTTAACTCAAAACACACCTTTTTTTTTTGAATCACAACCAAACATCAATGCCTCCCAATTCACTCACAGAAGTATTCAACTCAAAACAATAATACACGTTTTTTCACTGCCCCACGAACAAGGGTGCACGCAGAATAGAACGTAAACTTCATTTTTGACTTGTAGTGTTTTGCACTAAATTTTCTTTATAATTTTTCTTTACCAAAAAACCCCTTCAATTAGTTGAGGAGGGGGTTACTTTTTGGTAAATTACTCCTACCAACCAAATCAATGAAGAGGTTTATCCTTTATGCAATTTCCTCAATAGAGTGAATTTAGCTCAAAAATTCTGTTTTTTTTTTTTTTTTTCTTCTTTCGTAATAATATTTAAACTTATATTTTCTATTACATGTATTACCATACTTTTAATTATAAAAAAGTATTATTATTTTTTTTTAAAGTAAACTCTAGAGTTATAAATGCAATTACATGTTATTTTTTTTATCATATGTCTTAGAATAGTTAAATTCTACAATATCATTTACCCTCTGTTTCTTTGTTTCCCTTCTATTTAACCAAACAAAATGAGAAAAAAAGCCTACCAATTTATGTCATTCAATCTCATTTTGTAATTAAAAATTATTTTTGTCGATCTAGTTGTTTGATCAAATGTCCATCTCATATATACCTATATATATACGCTTTGTATAAATTAATAATATAATAATGGTATATATAATATATAATATGAGTAAACATATAATATTTGAACTTATATGATATTGCTCTCATAACTATTAATTTTACTTTTTAATTTTTTTATATATTTTTTTAAATTAAAAATATAGTGATGCATGAAAACAAAATATAAGTTCAAATATTATTATTCAAAAAAAAAAGAAAAAAAAGAAAAAAAGAAGAAGAGAAAGCGCGCTATTAGTCAAGGGGATTAATGGAGTTCACCTAGAAAACAATTATATATATATATATATATATATAGATATATTCATTGACAAAATACTCACACCTTTTGTCTTTGAGCTCTCACTCAGCATTCTTTTATAAGGCATAAGTTATATCACTAGGCTCCACAGCCTTTGGTCACGAAAAACAATTATAAATTTTCAAATGTCTAGTAGTTTAAATGGTAAAAATATTTTGTTTGCCATTGCATAATATATATGGAAGGTGTTACAAGTCTCACATTGGATCCGAATGGAAAAAAAAAAAAAAAAAGTTTAAATGAGTTGAATGTTAATTTATGAATTGAATGTTAACTCCATTTAATAGTTTAATTTTTTTGGTTAGATCGTGAAACACTCAATCCATTACTGTTGGTATAACAGTGCTCTGTTGGATGAATTTGATGGTTGTCCTTGTCATGGCAAGGCCAAGATTAAGAACCCCTTCATCAATCATATATTTTAGCCTCTGTTGCTTGCTTGACTTGGAGTAAAAATTGTTTATTGGCCTTTGGGGGCACATAAAGGCCTATTGTCAACTACACAACTTGGCAGTGTTTTGTAATGTGGTGAGACAGTCATCATCTTACAAAACATACATACAGCGCCAATTAAGCTTGGAAATTTGCCAAAATTTTCAATTCCATGTTTCTGGCAAGACTAAGCAAATTATACTCTGTCCGTTTTACTTATTATTATTTGAGAAGTCTCATTTAGTATTTGAAGAGTCTCATTTAGTACTGTTGAATTATCTTTGACCATTTCAAAAGTGTCGCAATAAGCGATTTACGACCGCAACTCTTTTTTATGAATTTATAAAAAATGTGCGCTAGAACATTACAAGTTGTCAATTTCACTAATTACAATATTATTGAACATCTCTCATATATTGTTATCGCAATACAATCTTTGACTATTTAAAAAAGTATCGCGATAAGCGAGTCAGTACTTATCCTCCCATTTTCATGGATTTATGGAGATGTGATTGGTACTTTAAGAATTAAATCTTCCTCATCCAAGGACCCTGATACATTTATGGATGAAGAGTAGGTTGCACACTTAATCAATGAGTTGTATTGATAATGTAATATCACATGGTTCTGGAGATCCTTGACCAAAGACCCACACATTCTTGACTGAAGAATTGGATTAATTGAAGTGAACCTAAGTTGTGCACCTAATTAATGTGCTTGGACCAACGATAAATCATGTTTGCATGAACCGTGGGAATATTCCTATTTGAATAATAATTCTCAAATTTAATAGTCTAATCGAAAAGGCTAATCCATAAATGAATATCTCTGGAATGCATTAAAAGTTTCTCGACCAGCCTTCTCGGTTAGACTAATACTAGTGATAGCTGTCTAAGTACGCAGAGTTTCGGAAACTCTGGTCATCATTTCCAAGTTTTATTTTTCTGTTCTTTGGGTTAAAAAAGAGGTCCACACGGCTTTGAGTTTGAGCAATGGAGGCCTTTTTTCCAACCCGTTTCCCATTCAGACCGCTAGCACAGTGACCACTACAGCTAAGTGCAATCCTGTCTCTAGCTTTCTTCCTCAATCATATATATATATATATATATATTAATTATAAGACTTTGGACAAGTGAAATCATACAACACGGTTAAATGAGTGGATTAGAGGAAAAATAATTTTATGGGTCCCCCAGAATGATGACGATGGTTAAGAATAATTATGCATTTAGAAAATCAAAAGTTAAAAAAAAGAAAAAAGAAAAGAGAGAGAGAGAGAGAGAGAGAGTAAATGATAGCATTATTTAAGAAATAAAATGAATAAATGTTTTGTTTTGTGTTGTGAATTAGAATCTTTCAATCAAAGGAGGTAAGTTTAATGGTATTTACTCTTTTTTCAAAGTAGAAAGTCCAAAGTTTAAGTTTTTTGTTGGGACAAAACTCTTTTTTCTGAAATTATCAATTTATAAATAATAATCAGATGATGTGAAATGTAGTTTAGAAATAATCCTAAAATTCATAGTTAGTGACCAAAGATATTTGTGCCTCGTCAACATCTACACCAAGTGGTAGTCACAAACTTCTCTTTTATCACGATTAGATATTATCATATTACTAATTTAATTTGAAATACATATACATACATATATATATGTGTGTGTGTGTGTGTGTGTGTGTGTGAAATGAATAGTGTTGGTAGCAGTGAGAAAATAAATGTCAATTAGGTTGAAACAAGCCGCGAGAGGTCATTATCTTTCCTCCAAATCAATGACAAACTGTGATGCTTAGTCTTGCCAAAGTCTTGGCATGCTAGTTGAGTTAGGTTCGGCTTGACTGGGCATCCGTAGAAATTAAGAGTTAAATTTAGATATATTGATATTGAAAGTCCTTTCAATCCTAAAGTGCAAATTAATAGTGTCACATTTTTTAAATATAAAGTTTGTACTACAATTTGAAACTCTAAACTATATTTTTAAAAGTGTTGTCAATTGGGACTTTTCAATGAGGCATTGGATTGAGTCAAATAAAGATTTGAAAAATCTTCTATCACCTATTCGGAGGCTGCCTGTACGTCCTATTCATTGATCCGTCATTGTTTCGTGAAAAGGAAATGCAAGCATTGCGTATTAAAAACTATTATCACAAAAAGGGGTGGTGAGGGATTTAGGATTACCCTATATATACATACGTACGTACACACACACACACACACACACACACACATCATGTTCTTATTGTATAATTATGAAAGGATTGAAGCATCCTACCATAGTTACTTAGTAGTTAAAAAGTCTCATGAGATCAATCGTAAATCCGTACGAGTGACCTGATAGATAAAGAGGTCTCCTGAGGCCAACCGAAAACTCGGTGATAGGTATAATTTTCTAGTGATTTCACATATTCGAGAGTCCAAAGTGACTATCAGATGGATGGGTTGATTCTGCATTATTTAGAAAAGAAAAAAAAAAAATAATAAATCTAATTTTAGGCCCAATGCAAATATATTGAATCTTCTTGGATATTTAATCTGAGATATAAAAAAATTATTTTTGTTCTAACATTACTCTTCTTGCTTATTTAAAAATCATTCTTTCTTGGGTATATAAAATACTAATAGTTTTATTTCCTCTTTCTCCCAAGATATGATTGGGAGCTAACACTATCTTCTACTTTGGTCTGGCAAATTTAGGCCATGATAATAAAAGTGCATCTATTTATTAATTTGTTGTTTTTAAACTGAGTTTGTGGGGTAGTAGATAAAGTAAATAATTCGAAAAAAGAAAGAACATACATGTACAAAACGATGCTGCCAATAACTAATTCAATATGCTCGAGAAACATGGAACCCTTGCAGAATGCAGTCTTGCACTACTTGCAATTCTGCATATAGTATTACTTATTTATTATATAATATATATATATATATATTGTAAATATACAAAATTATATTTATTAAAACAAACTGAAATAGCTCACTCAAGAATTACTTTCTGATTTACAATTCCCAGCGATTGGCAACACATAGGCTCCAAGTATCTCTCACCTTTGCTCTTTATATATATATATATTAAATCCTTCTCACTTTTGCTTGGTAATACTTGGTGAAAATGTATGCCTTGCTTGGTTTTGCAACTCTGAAAACAGTTCTCAAAAACTCGGAAAACATAAAACTATTATCAAAGAACAGTCTTTTATAGTTATCTGAAAACATATATTTTTATAACTGAAAACAGTTTTCAGAAAACTAAACCAAATAGAGTTTTTATACAGTTTTTTGTTTTCAATTATCTGATAACAGAAAATTATTTCCAGAGTTGCAAACCAAGCAGACAAGTAATTTCTTTCACATGAGAGAAGCACGGTCCTTCAAAAGAAAGGAAAATGGTTCTACTAACAAACAAAGAGGAAACTCAACCAAAAAAGGATTCAAATTCTCTCCCTGATTGGCTAGCAAACAAAAAAAAAAAAAAAATAGGGAACACCACAGAGAATGAGACTGATAGGAAGAGTATAATACATATCCCAGCATCAAAGTAAAAAAAATTACACCACCAAGGAGCTTTAAGGAATTTAAAACCAATCAAGTCCAATGTCGAGCACGAGCATAAACAACATCATCCTGAAAGAATGAGAGAGGAACCAAACATGTCATAAGACCAGCACAATATGGCTGAGTTGGGATGGTGGCTCAGAAACCAAACTGTCTCAAAATCTGATTCTTCACAGTGAAACACGTTGGTTGGAACACCCCCTCTTTCAGTTTCACAAATGTATGGTGTCCTAGATTCTCCAATTGAGACAAGATTGGTTCAAAGTATCGACATTTCCTAACGCGAAAAGGTAAAAAATGGTTGTGGTTAATAACATCTGACAGATGAATAGAACATGGTTGTGGTTACACACTAGCAGCTCTATCAAAGACGGTCCAAATTGAAAACTCCCAATCCAATGAAAACAATGCTCAAACTGAGAGATCATCTAAATTGTTATTAGAAGAATGAATATAGCATATCAGGATACTAAATATCAACAAACTCCTCCATATCACGGAGGAGCATAAAGTCCTACCAAAAGATTAAGAACAAATAGTTGAACCACGTTAAGATAGATAGTCCCATCTTTAATCTTGACGCAGTGCATGTCATTAAATTGAAACTCACGATAATTGTGGATGAATTCTTTATACTAGTATATAAGGGGGAGAAAGGGAGCAAGAATTTTTTGACTGTTTCAACATTAAACAGGTATCCATTTCAATCAGCAAAGAAAATATTTAGCCTTCCAAATAGCAAAATTTTATAGGAGTTGATATGTTCAACAGAACTAATCTTAAGTGGTAAAACTGGCTCTAGTTTAGAACTCCCTTGGTCATTCTTTTTTTCCGGCAACTAAACACTAATAAACTGACTCTTCAATCTACCTAGTCCACTAACCAAGTTTTGACCCTATTACCAAGTTATAGCCAGGAACATGTGTTAAATTATACTAGCAATTTCATATATATAAACAAGAGAAATAGGGGAGTTCGAAAGTTATCAATGATATATTTGTTCCCTTTGTAATGGGAGTTAATAGGGTTTTTTGAGACAGCAAACTGTGAGAAAAGAAATTAGAAAGACCATATAAAACAAAAAATTTGAAGTTAAGAAAGATAATTACAAGTGTTGATTAAGAAATTAAATTTGATCCTCAAAACAAACTGCCCTGTCGCAAAAGTAGGAACTTCTCATAGTTAAACTGTGTAAGGAAGTATTACAAGCTTACAGCTCAAAGATGACGACTCTTTTTGGTAGAAAATACATAGTCAAGAAAACCGTAACTGAGGGTAAGTGCATCAACATCTAAGATATTTATACTAAGCTTCTTAATTTACAAAAGCAAAAGCAAAAGCAAATCAGCATTTGCAGAAACTGGTGTCCATAAGCTCAATTCATAATGACTTTCACCCATATTTCAGCAAAGCCAAAATGGGATTAACATATGCCTTCACACACAGATGAGAAGTCAAAAGATTCGCTAAAACAAATTACTAAGAAAAGCTTGTCCAAAGTCCAAACAAAATTTGATTAAAATGGGTGGAAAAAAAAAAAAAAAAAACTCAGAAAAGCTAATTTTAAAGATGTGCTTACCAAAATACGAAGTAAATTCAAAGAGAGGAAGAGGCAGACTGCAAGTTCTTGTGGCTGCCTGTTTCCTTCCTAGTATCAAAGAAGTCCTGGAGAGCAATCATCTTGAGAGTACTACATTTCAAGCTCCTTATTGCCTCTGCACTAGCCAAAGCTCCAGCAACTGTGGTTATTATTGGAATCTTATAAGAAAGAGCCATCCTCCTCAGCTTCCGCCCATCTTTCTGGTCAAGTGTATCACCTGAACTTGTGATCACCATCAACTGAATCTGCCCATTGGCAATCATGTCACCCGCATGTGGTCGCCCTTCATGCATCTTCAGCACTCGCTCTACTGGAATGCCTTCTAATTCAAGAATATGAGCCGTCCCAGAAGTCGAAACAATTTTGAATCCAAGTCCTAAAAAGGTCCGAGCAATTGTTGCAAGTTGGGGCTTTGTCAAGTCATTTACGCTGATAAAAACAGTGCCAGAAAGTGGTAGCTTCTGCCCAGCAGCAATTTGAGCCTTAGCAAATGCAATTGCAAACACATAGTCAATACCCATTACCTCACCGGTACTACGCATCTCCGGGCCTAAGAACACATCGCACCCTTGGAATTTCTCAAATGGAAGAACGGCTTCCTTAACTGATACATGTCTTGGAATCACCTCTTTTGTGAAAGATAGGTCATGAAGTGACTTCCCTGACATGACAAGCGAAGCATATTTGGCCAATGGATGTCCAATTGCCTTGGACACAAAAGGGACAGTGCGGGATGCACGGGGGTTAGCCTCAAGCAAATAAACATCCCCAGAAGCTGTGATTGCATACTGACAGTTCATGAGCCCGCACACATTTAGCCTCTTTGCCAACTTTGAAGTCCATGATCTAATTGTGTCCAAACATGATGAGGGGATGGTTTTTGCGGGAATAATGCATGCTGAGTCACCAGAATGGATACCAGCCTGCTCAATGTGCTCCATTATCCCACCAATCACCACATTACCATGAGAGTCGGCAAGAGCGTCAACATCGACCTCTATGGCATCAGATAGGTATTTGTCAACCAAGACAGGACGCTCAGGGTCCACCTCAACAGCATTTTCAAGATATGTCACAAGCTTGTCATCGCTATAAACAATCTCCATCGCCCGGCCACCCAGGACGTAGGAAGGTCGGACAACGACAGGGTATCCAATCTCCATTGCAATAGAAAGAGCATCGGCTTCACTTTTGGCAATGCTTCCTCTAGGCCGTTCAATTTCAAGTTCCTTCAGGATTTCATTAAACCTCTCTCTGTCCTCAGCAGCATCAATGGAATCAGGTGATGTACCCCAAATGCAAACGTACCCAGTCCCGCTGGCACAAACAGGCTTGTGCTCGTCTAAGTATTGCTGGATGGGGAGAGACAGTTTCAGAGGGGTTTGACCTCCAAACTGCACAATGATGCCATCAGGTCTTTCCAAGTCAATGATGTTAAGAACATCTTCAACTGTCAGAGGTTCGAAGTAGAGACGATCACTTGTATCATAATCGGTCGACACTGTCTCAGGATTTGAGTTCATCATGATCGTCTCATAGCCTGCATCCTGCATAGAACCAAGAAACAAAGTTAAGACTCAACAATGCGACTGACAAATGAAAGTAGATCCACAAGAAAACCATGTGACTGAAACAAGACCATGTGAAAAAGCATGTGATGCATATTTTCCACTGTGCTCTCGTATATACAGCCTCAGGCCTTTATGTGTGATTCATTCCTTCTTCCGTTGGCTTCTATGTTTAACCATTATGCACATCGATCCTTGATGGCCTTGGATTGTGTTCATACAGATTTTGGTAAGTATGTCGAGCTCGGAAAGAGTAAAATGTATCAAACCCCCAAAGAAAATTGCACATGGACATTGTTATTTATTCGTATCATTTAATATTTTTCTGGAGTAAAATAATGTTTTTATATAACAGTGTTCAACAAAGGCATTTCACTCACCTTGAAGCAATAATTCAACAAAATTGGATTATTGATAGCTGTTTAGGTGCATGTCCACCCAAACACGTGGGACAAATATTCTGTAGGACTCAGTACCCATGTCCAAGTGTCATTGACAAGGGCATTTCACATACTTGTGAAGAGTCCTTGTAACATAGACTTGGCACTTGGGTGTTGGAATAAATACCATCAAAAGAAATAAATCAAAGAACAGAAAAACAAAAAGAAAGAAAGAATAAGGGCCACAGTCCAATACGCACAAAAATGCAGTATGCGCTTTTATATGATATGGATCTCTCGTATCATCAACTATATTCTTTTGTTTGATCAATCTCCCCTAAATGAACACCGCCTATGATACTATTTTAGAATTTAGAGTGTGCGAGTAATTGAACATAGTGATCAAATTCAGAGTTCAGAATGCTTATTACATGTTGACAAGATCTCAATAAATCAATCTACTTTTAGCCATATATGAAGAGCATTGCCTGATGTAAATGGCCAAAATGCTACCAACAAGGTGTGCCAAGAAAAACACAGGATTTAATTCGAATGCTATTCAGCATGTTGCCTTATTGCTCCGGTAATACTAAAAGGCATAGAATTACCAGACATGCTAGAGGAGAAAGGAAGGAAGATAGCCACTAAGTTACAAACCTGGAGAGCAAAGGATGTGTGGCAACAACAGTAATCAAACTCAATCCCCTGACCAATCCGATTTGGTCCTCCACCTAAAATTAAGACCTTCTTCCTTCGGGTGGGAGTTGATTCACACTCGAAATCGTAGGAGGAGTACATATAAGGAGTATTGGCCTCAAATTCTGCAGCACAGGTATCAACCCGTTTATATGCCGGAGTAATGCCCAATGACAACCGTTTTGAGCGAACTTCTTTCTCGGTGGATTTTGTTGCAAAGGCTATCTGCTTATCACTGAAACCTCTCCTTTTTACTTCAAAGAAGTCATCCTTTGTCAAATGGGACAAACTTCGTGCCAAGAGGTACTGTTCCACATCCACCAGCTCTTTTAGCTGAGTGAGAAACCATTTGTCAATGTAACTCACCTCATGAATGTCATCCACCTTCATACCCCTCTTCATTGCAGCATATATAACATGGATCCGATCTGGGCTAGGGACTCGAAGGCCGTACTTTATTTTCTCTAAGTCCCAGTCTAGTTCTTTGACATGTGCACAACCCCATCCAAAGAAGCCACATTCCAATGATCGAACAGCTTTCTGAAACGATTCCTGGAATGTGCGGCCTAGTGCCATGGATTCACCAACCGATTTCATCTGGGTTGTCAGTATTGGCTGAGATCCTGGGAATTTTTCAAATGCAAAGCGGGGTATCTGCATGATTTACACAACAAGAATATATCATATAGATGGTGTGGGTTGATGAAATACCCAAGAAAAGAAAATAAGGAAGCACAAATAAATAAGAATGATAGTAACAACAAATGGGATCATAATAATATGGCTGTATGTAAGTCTGTATGCTAGAACTGTAGCCACAATATTGGAATAGTAAAAAAATGCTTCATAGTTTTAATTAACGTGAAAGCTGTAGATAATGTTGAAAGGTAATACAAAAAATAAATCTTGTGGAGACACCTTCATCCTCCAATTCTTCTACTAAATTGCTTAATAATCACAAAATTTGACACTTGCAACTAAGACCTTGTAAACTAAATACTGGAATCAGTATAATTAGATTCAAATTCAATAACAGGTAATTAAGCCTTATCAGAGAATTGCCGAAACGATTACAATAAATCATAACACAAGTCCTAATAAATACTCGAGGCAACCATAGTAGGGATAATTGAAGTAGCAACAGCTTTTCCCAATTTTTTTTTTTTTTGATAAGTAAGAATTTATTAAAAACGCTCAACAGCTTTTCCCAAATTTACTTACAGGTCCTGCTTTTCTCCATAAAATTGTATACAGAAGAACACAATTGAGAGGAAGATACCATATAGAATACCTTCCAAATGATAGTCATATAAACAGAATTGAATTGTTAATGTAAATGCAATAAACTAATAAAAGTAAGATGATTTGATTTAAATAAAGGGATTCTAAAAAGGGTAATAACAGGACTAAACAGAATAATTGAACTCATCAAGAGTAAAAGATTGAGGCTATGGCCTTAAATAGAGCAGAATGGAAAAGAGAGAGGATTCATGTAGCCGACCCTAAGTAGTTGAGAAAAAGACATGATTGTTGTTGTTACTGTTTATCAAGAGTAAAAGGAAATATTGCATCATGATCTTTTTGAATCTGAGAGTAAAATTACAGTTTGCCAAGAAAAGCTTCAATTTTAGTCTTCCAACACTTATCTAATCTTAGAGGTTGCTTCATCCTCTCCCTCCTTGAACTCCAACATACAATATCAGGACAGAATAGCAACTTGAGGGCAAAAATTGGGCTTCAATTTTTTGTTTCTTTTCATAAATTTTTTTTTTTGATAAGTATTTCTTTTCATAAATTTTTTCCTAATGATATATTCTTGCTTTATGTAATGATTGAAATATAGCTAGAGTTATTTTTTAGCGAAAAGAAACAAAAAATTGAAGCCCAATTTTTGTCCTCAAGTTGCTATTTATCAATCCGCCCTGTCGAAATTGAAAATGTCACAAAAAAAGGCTTGGCACCGCCATTGAAAAAAATACTATTTTGGGGTTGGACCTCATATGTTACTAGAAGCAATCAACTAAGAGTCCCAGGATGAGTGCAGTGCATGGAGGGGCTGAAGAATGCATTCAAAAAGCACCAATTGAACAAAAGATCTCCAAAAAGTTTAAGGAGAAAGGCTGAAATTTGACTCTGAGAAGGTTGGAGAAATACTAGAATTTACCCCAAGTTATGAAAAATACAGTGAAATTGACACTGCTATATTTAAATATCACTACCAAAAAAAAAAAAAAAAAATCTACTCTATTTAGGGAACATCACCCAATTAAAAGAAAGGATCTTGAATCTTCAGAGTCAACACCTTTCTCAAATTAATTACCATTCAAAAGGTCTAATAACAATATGTAACTTAGTTAAATCTCAAAATCCCTCGTTGACCACGTTTTCAACACAAAAGAAAAAGGCAGACAGGGATAAGATTATTTTTTAAATCTAATCCCAAAATACCAGCTCTTTAGCAAGAGTTAGACACTACCAATCCTCCGATTCTACTAATAAAAACTATGACATTCCTCGCTATCTGGGAAGCACAGATATGGATACGGGATACAGATGCGACACGATACACGTACGGTAATATGGCAATTTATTTTTTTTATTTTTTATTTTTAAAAAAGGGATTCAGGTACAGTAGGAATATGGCAGTAAAAAAAATACTCCCTCCGTCCCACAAGAAATGTCCACCCTTCCATTTTTGGCTGTCCGAAAATAATTGTCCCAAATCAAAATCCAATGTACTATTTTTATAATATTCCTAATTTACCCTCCTTGCCTTGAAGTTATAAAAGTAATGACTTCATGTGGACCCACCATAGAAGAGTATATTTGGAAATTCATTTTCTACCACTATAATAAAAAAATATTAAAAACTACACTCCTAAAAAGTTAGATTTCCAAAAAGGGACATTTTTGTGTGGGACGGTGGGAGTAATAAATTATATTTTTATACATACAAAAAACTAATTTTTGGTCAATTTTTAAAAAATATTATGAATCTAAACCAATCATTAATATAACATAGTAGTTCGTTTCACAACGCATAAAACAAGCATCCCTAGTCATCATTTAATATATTTAGAACTTTTCTTAACAATTATACTATTACAATATTGTTGGAAACGTTACATTTTAAGGTTCAAAACTCGTTAAAAATGTGTTTCGAAGTATTTGAGAAGTATCGGATACGTGTTAGAAATTTAAAAATATATTTTAAAATTATGGATGCGTTTAAGAAGCATCGAACATGTATTTGCTTTGGTATCCGATATGAACACGATATAGTCCGTCATCCTTGTAGAAGTATCCGTGCTTCCTAGCTCACTATACTTCAATAGCCATCTATAGATGCTGCCTTGTTGTCTTGTTGATGTACCATGAAATTCACAGGCACCAACCTCCATAAAGAAGTAGTTCAAGGGAAATCCCTTTCAAACTCTCTAAGGAAAATAAGTGGGATGGAAAAACTCAGAACGACTATGCTATTCCTTCAGATAGATGGACACTAGATCTTAAACCTACTTCGAAAAAGCAAAGCATGACAAACAATTCAAGTCAAAAGGCAGGGCATGATAAAACTGCTAACGCAAATACAAGAGTCTGACTTAAGTTCACAACAACATTGGCAGGCCCAACCAATTTGTGAGAAGGCAATGCCTAAGAAACAGTTCTGAAGCTAACACATTCAAAAAAGAAAATGGATACGGCAAAGATGTGGGGAACACACATCGGGAAGTGTTGGCACTCTACATTTCTGACATGGATAAGGCTCACCCTTAGAAATGATTGTAATTGTTAGATGAAGATTAATAAATAAATAAAAACAATTTAAAAGAATAAATAGAAGCAGGGATATAAAAGAAATATAATGATAAAAATTCTTACCTTTGTCACAACATAATCTATAGAAGGTTCAAAACTGGCTGGTGTTTTCTTTGTGATGTCATTAGGAATTTGATCCAAGGTGTAACCAACCGATAACTTGGCAGCCATCTTTGCTATTGGGAAACCAGTAGCCTTGGAAGCCAGAGCTGAGGACCTCGAAACTCTAGGATTCATCTCAATTACCATAACCTCCCCATCTTTGGGATTGATGGCAAACTGAACATTTGAACCACCACATTCAACTCCGATTTCCCTAATAATTGCAATTGAATAATCCCTAAGTCGCTGATACTCCTTATCTGTCAAAGTCTGAGCAGGTGCCACAGTGATGGAATCCCCTGTATGGACCCCCATTGGGTCAATATTCTCAATTGAGCATATAATAACCACATTATCAGCTAAGTCTCTCATAACCTCTAGCTCATATTCTTTCCATCCCAACAAAGACTTCTCTACCAAAACCTGTGATGTCACACTAGCTGCAAGCCCCGACTTACAAATAGTCTCGAATTCATCTATATTATAAGCAATCCCACCTCCCGTCCCGCCCAACGTGAATGCAGGCCTTATGATCAAAGGGAACTCCCCAATCGAATCCGCAATTTCAAGACACTCCTCCAGAGTTGTCCCAATGCCCGAAGGTGGTGTCTTGAGCCCAATATTCTTCATAGCTTGCTTGAACAGCTCTCTATCTTCTGCTTTCTTGATTGCATCAAACTTTGCTCCAATCAATTCAACACCAAATTTTTCCAGAGACCCCCTCTCCGCCAATGCCACCGCGAGGTTGAGAGCTGTCTGGCCACCCATTGTGGGCAGCAAAGCATCGGGTCTCTCCTGCTCGAGCACTTGCTCAACGAGCTCCGGTGTCATTGGAGCAATATAAGTCCTATCTGCCAATTCGGGATCAGTCATAATTGTTGCCGGATTCGAATTAATCAGAACAACCTCATATCCCTCTTCCTTGAGAGCCTTACAAGCTTGAGTCCCCGAGTAATCGAACTCGCAGGCTTGACCGATAACAATAGGCCCTGCACCTAATATCAGAATCTTCTTTATATCTGTTCTTTTACCTATCGTTGTCTTCCCAAATCCTCCCCAATTGGTGGATTCATCGTTGGTAACAGACTCACATCGCACCGAGTTTGGTCGATTCCGCAGCAATTTGGGCGAGTGCACAAGAGGCGTCCATGAATGGAGTTTGAAAGAAGATGAATTGTTGTTTTTGGAAGGCTTGTTGGAGTAGAAAAAGAGGCGAAAAGGGTTTGATTTGGAGATATAGGGTTTGGAGGTGGGAGTGAGAAGCCCAGCAGAGACAGTGTCACAGTGGTTCAGGCAAAAACCCATCTTTTGCATCCACTCTGATCCTATTCTTTCTCAAAAGAAGAACAGAAATGAAGAGAACAGACACAGAGTGATACAGATAAAGCTAAATATAGATAGATAGATAGATAGATAGATATATAGAGAGAGAGAGAGGTTGTTTACCAAAAGACAAGGACTAGGGTTTCGAACATGAGGGAGCTGTATAAGTGTGGCCTTCTTGGATTAGTAGCAACAGTAGATGGTGTCTTGCTCCGAACTTTGGCCTGATGATGATGATGATGATGATTATTATTATATATATCACAATCTTAGTCAGTGGGACTCAGTGGTGTTGTGAATATCTCACAAATCACATAATCTAATGAATATACTACACTTTAACAACATAGCCGCACATGAATGACCGAACATACGATACTTTAGGTAATGAATGAATGAGGGTTTGGCATTTTGGTTCCCAAACGTCAGCACCAGCCCACAGTATCTCTTTGCAGTGTACACCAAGATTCTATTCATTCATTCCTAATGAATGTTACTAATAAAAGTCTTGGGCCTGAAACCAGCCTGATCTGGCCCATCAACCTTCAGGTCCAACGTGAAAATTACATTGCCTCTATTTAAGCCCAGTTGAGCCCGCTAAATTCTAAGCCCACCATTGCCAATCCAACATTAAGTTTTGAGTAAATTACACTGACCTCTCATAAGGTTTGGAGAAATTACACTCAGTAAACCGTTAAGCATTTATTACTTTAACATCTTCTAAGATTTGGCGAATGTGCTCAACAACACCACTCTAACATTTTCATTCCAGCGGCTGACTCTAGACTAAATTTTATAAGAGCATAATTAACTTGAGTAATGCTAAGGACAATCGCTAAGGCGACAGTGAATTAACAGTAGCTCTTCTCATTGGTCCTAAGATTTGTAATTAATGCATGTATCAATGTTATGTTTCCCCCTTTGTGTGTTTACAGACACACATATATAACAATGGATTTTTTTTCTTTTCTTATAGTTGTTGTTTAATAGTGATAGTTGTATATATATATACACACACATATATAACAATGGATTCTTTTCTTTTCTTTTAGCTATTGTGTAACAGTGATACTTGAGGGATAATTTTTTTTATTTATTTATTTCTTATTGAGAGATAAAATTCAGATGATTTAGTTAGTAAAGGATAAAATTAAATAATTGCAATTGATATATATATATATATATATATATATAATTAAATTTTATCGAGAATGAAATTTAATTTTATATATATATATATATATATATAGATAGATAGATATATGTTTCAATTGCTATCATCTAATTTTATCATTTACTAACTAAATCATCTTTATTTGTTATATAGAGAATGAATTGTTATCTCTCAATTAATAAGAAAAATAAAATAAAATTTAAACAATAACTAAAAGAAAAAAAAAAGAATCCATTATCGCGCGTGTGTGTGTAAACACACGAAGGGGTGGGAATTAGAGACAAATGAAATAAATAGGGTAGTTTTGTGTTAAAATTATTAATTTAATGTCCTATTAATAGTAAGCATGTAATGTATTAATGACACATTTGATATACTTTAGGAGAGGGACTAAAAGGGTAATATTGTCAAAAAAAAATATATTTTTAGTGTTTTATACAAATAGGTAACATACCATTAATAAATGCATTAATTACAAATCTTAAAACAAATGAGAAGAGCCACTGTTAATTCACAGTTAACCAGTATTGTTAACTTTTCATATTTAAAGTCAACTTTTGGTAAATAAGTTTATGAGAAGTAAATAATAAATGTTGAATAATCTATTTGTGTATAATTTACACAAATGAGGTCAATGTAATTTCCCCTTTTAGGTTTTTTGCAAATTATATGCTCAGATGTTCAATAGATACCATCAGACTATAATTAATAGGGTTAATTACTAACTTTTCATATATTTATGTGGTAGTATTGATATTTATATTGTATCTGTATAAGCAATTAATACAATGATGTGATATACTCTAATTAAATACATTAAAATGGAGCAAAGTAATGGTATTTTCGAATTACTATGTTCTCGTCTTTCTTAACTAGAGTAATTTTAAGGAGGTAATTATAACAAGTGAGCTAATTACAATAGTGGTCTTCCTCGTTTTTGATCATTAAATTGAGCCTCTTAACTTTGTGTTTACATGCACGAAATTTGAAATGTTTATCAATCCTCATGATTAGTCTCTCTCGTTGCATTATTCTTTCAACAAAACCTACATTTACGTATTTTAGGTTTTAAGGTTCACTTTCATTTCTGATTAACATCATTAAATGGAACCATTTTGCCACTCCATCATGCTTGTGCACAACACAATCTAGTGATGGAGTCGAAACCCAATATAATTTTTAAAATAAAAATGTTGAAAACAGAGGACATAGATTTGAACATTTGACCTAAAATTGTATCAATAAATTATTAATTTATGAATAAAAAAGTAATTAAATAAGTGAAGTGGTATGTGAAACCATATGGGTAGGTATTATCAAAATGTAATTAAAATAATTATGAGCTTGGAAATCTAGGGAAGCAATGACATGAACTATTGTGGAAATGTACTTAATTTAATGAGCAGAGTGCAAGCCTGTTGGCATGGGGGCTTTGATCCGTGTAGCGAGGCGTCATTGGCGAAGCATGTGCTGCGTACCTTGTTTTTTTAACCTGTAGCCCGTCGTTGGGTTTTTACAAACCCATGAATGCGCGTGCAATTAACTTGGTCTTTGTCTGGTCAACCATTATATTTATAAGTATATATATATATGTGTGTGTGTATGTGTTTGTACGTATATATTGGTAGAAGTGTAGTAATTCGATTTATCACCAAGGTTTGAAAACAAAATTAAAGGGTTTAATTTGGCTTGAACATAAATAGCCAAAGAAAATACTACATATATCATAGCAAGTGTAAAAAGAAAATTTTTAAGTAGGAAAAAGGAGAAGAAAAAACAAAGAAAAATAATGACAACTCTAAAAGGAAAATAATAATAATAATAATAATAGAAAATTTCCATATATATAACTAAATGAAAAATAGTAATATAGTAGTGGGCGGGGCCGGGGGCATGGGTTCATTTAAGAGGGAAAAAATAAAAGATGAAGGGAGATTTAACTTTCGTAATATTTAGAATAATTTTAAAATAGAAAACTTGAAAGACATTTGGATTGTCTGATTTTTTTTTTTTCTCTATTTAATCTTTTTTCAAATAAAAATGTTATCTTTTTCTTTCTTTTCTTTTAAAATTTATCTAAACATAAATATATATATTTTTCTCTCTTAAATACTGTTATTCTTTTTTTATTTTCTCTTATATTTAACCAAATGAAGCCTAAACATACTGTGTGAATTATGCTTTATATATATATATATATATATATTACATAGGATATGTCGCGTCCTAACATTTTGAGAAAAGGTTTGTTATTGTGCATGGTATATATGGGCTTACTCGCGTACAATATAGACAGTTATAATGTGTATTTATAATATTTCGGACACACTAAATACCTGCTCAATGGATTTATTTCATTTAACATTCATAAATCATGATGCTGAAATTTTTTCCTCCAAACAACTTTGTTTACATGAATTTTTTGAGTTGGAAATTCAAGAAATTAATGAACATGACGACAACATATACAACAAATGAACCAGCCTAGCTTTCTTCAAAATGAAACATAAAATTAAAAAAAATAAAAAAACAAATATTCTTCCCACCTAACCCACCGCCCACACCAACCCATCAAAATACAATTAGAAACCACAAATCACATTAATAAAATTGGGGCTTCCTAAAGTTGAGACCATCTTTGTTAAAAATATCTCCTGCTGGGTTGCGCCTTCTCCATCCTGGTGTCACCATAGGGCTCACAGTTGTCGATCCGACGGTCGTTCCTAAACGCTGCAACAGCAACCACATAAAATATGACAAGGATGATCAATACAACAATGTTGATCACAGAAACCTTCCTCCAACTCTTCTTGAGACCGGCGAGCACGCCGGCTTTGCAAGAATCGCAGGCGTAGCACAGCTGCTCTTGATCATTGCTCCACCTCCCACAGTCAACATTGCTCCCCACCAGCTCTCCTCCGGAGTTCCAAACCGTTTCGTTCGCATAAACGTAGCCACACTCCGTAGGTGGCTTGCAACAACCAGACTATATATATATATATATATATATATATATGTCCACAAATCAACAAAACGGAAATTAATTAGTAATGTTTTGTTAAGCAATATATATATATATATATATATATATATATATTTCAATTATTGTGTTTTCACGAGCCATACCATACAAACATAATTTCAATGGAAGTTCCATGCAAGAAAGAGACATGACATAACCTGAGGGGCCTAGTTAGAGAAGACTCAAGTCTTGACTAAAGTATTAAGTTTTAAAATCGATACTTTCTAAGTGTAAACAAAATTCATATTCGTAAATATAGTTCGAACTTTATCGCATCTCTACCAAAGAAATATATATAACAAGCAATTTTGATGTAAAAAAAAAAAATTAGTCCAATAAATAGAGTTGACATTTTAGAAGGAGTGCAAAATCATCATCATCATCCAGATCCTTCCCTTTTATTAACATAAAGTGCACCTCATCAATTAACTAAATGTCAGTCAACAACATCAATTCTCTCTTTTTTCCTTCACTCTATGCATTAATACAAGCCATTTAATCTATTAAATTTATTTTTAAGAAAATCATTTCTGGTTCCATCACATTTAAATTGTCTCTTACTGTCTTGAACAATTAATCTCTTTTTATTTCAAATTTAATATATATGGTAAAAAAAAAAAAGAAGAAGAAAAACTTCAATGAGAAAAACAATTATAAAAAGAAAGAAAATTTTTACTGATTAAATTATCTCAATAGGAGTAAGTTTTCTGAGATAAAACACATCAGCAGACTCAGGAACTCCACCAATGAGTCTCCCCATTTTCTTACCACACCCCTTGGAGTCCCTTACACAAGAGCTGATCTTCACCCAGTAGCTATCATCCGCTACGCGCTGCTCCAGCCAACCTGAATAGTCCTGCAAATAGTAGTCCATGTATACCCGGTTCAGTACGGGCCGACCCGAGCCTTTGTCCGTGACCACGTAGGCGAAGATGACGAACCCGATCAGGGCCGCTATGATGAGGAACATGGCCCACAGGTAGAGGTACATCAGGAAGGTGTTGCAATAACACGCTCCGGCGAAGCCCGCCAGAGAGATGACCATGATGGAGATTCCGATGATGATCAACGGCCACTGGAGGAACTTCATGCAGTCCGTATTGTTGGCCCTGCTGCTCAGCCACATGCCGCTACTCAGGATGGGGATTGATAGCAGGAAGGTGAGGAAGTGGAGTAGGCCGATCAAGTGGTTGCTAGTTCTCATCTGTATAATCTCAAAGGTAAGAAACTGAAACTTTTCTTTTTCCCTGCTGTTCTGGGCTGGGTTGTAGCTTTCAAGTTTGGAAGTTACTTGGGAATTGGTTGTTAGAGGCATCATGAGGTTATATTATACAGTATACAACTATGATTATATAATTAGTATTATATATATATATATATATATCTAGCAATGTATCAGATGAGGTTTCTCCTTAGTTGACGGGTGCATGTGGACGTATATACATGCCTGGTGGTAAATGATGAAGTATTCTAAAAGTTAGGAAGCACGAATGCTTCTACAAATTCGACCTACTACTCAATCACTACAACAAAATATACATATAATGACGAAGTTAAAAAATGTTGCTATTTAACAATTTCTAATAAGTGAGCACGTGATTGCGGCACATTCTTTCTTTATTTTTTATTTTTTCATTTTGCTCCTCACTATTTTTTTTAGGCAAGTGAACGCTCGGTCTCTTCTCACCTTTTCATTTCACTCCCTCGATGCCAAAATCAAACTGAATCCCTAGGAATCAGATTCTTTCACGAGCAGAGTTTCCTCTCTTCTTTGTGAAGGTTTTCAATTAAATCGATCTTCATTTACATTTATGAGAGAAATCAAACTGAGCCCTAGGAGTAACACTCTCTCATACCATCTGAGTAGGAAAAACTCTCTCCTCAATAACTTCATTTACATTTCACAAAGAAATCGAAACAAAACCAAACTGAGTTCGTTAATCGTTCTGTTCTATTTGATTTTGGAGCTAAATCGATGTCTGATTCGTCTAAAATTGCCAACGATCAGCATTATATTCATGTTCGTCCACTCACATGTAATTCTATCAGATT
>JAOTQH010000007.1:3551312-3561953 GCA_025631255.1 Cornus kousa | reverse complement strand
AATTGATCTATATGGGGAATTAAATGGCCATGCGGATTGTGTAAACACAGTGGAATTCAACTCCACAGGCGACCTTCTCGTGTCAGGTTCCGATGACAAACAAGTTATGTTTTGGAATTGGGCAATGAAAGCATTGAAATTGTCATATCCTTCTGGCCACTTAGATAACATATTCCATACAAGAATCCTACCCTTCACTGATGATCGAAAAATAGTAACTTGTGCTGCTGATGGCCAGGTGAATTTGTGCATATATTATTTGCTCCTCTTCGATATGCTCTTTTTGAATAATATCTCTCACTGGTATATATTTTGATGTGCAGTGAATGTGTCAATCTAGTACGATTTCTTTGATTTAAATTAGGAAGTTATTTCAGAGCCTTTTTGTTCTCCCAAATTTAGTTGATTCATCTTATACCTTCGTTCTTAATGTGCTTAGACTATTTTTTGACATTTCATCTATGCTCCTGGTTTGGTTACAAATTTGGACAATAAGCTGTGAATAAACTTGGCACTATCGTATGGATTAGGGTATCTTCTACGAACTTTCATCATGAACGTTCCACCTTGTAGGTTAGGCTTGGCCAGGTTCTGGAGAATGGCGAAGTTGAAACAAAAAGGATTGGGAGGCACCGAGGTCGTGTATATAAGCTAGCTGTGGAGCCAGGGAGTCCCCACATATTGTATAGCTGTGGCGAGGATGGTTTTGTTCAACGCGTATGTCAAATATATAGTGTCTTCGTTGTATAGGACTATTCATACTTCCATTTTAGTTTACGGATGTCTCTCTTTTGCAGTATGATCTGCGAAGTAACTCAGCTACAAAGCTTTTCTGTTGCTCCTCTTTCACAGAAAATGAGCTGTCTTCGGGCCCGGTCACATTGAATGACATTGTCATTGACCCAAGAAATCCTAATTATTTTGCTGTGGCTGGTTCTGATGAGTATGCTCGTGTCTATGACATCAGAAAATACCAATGGGATTCGTCAACAAATTTAGGCAGACCTGTAAACACATTTTACCCTCGTCACTCGATTCAGAATCCTGACGTTCACATCACGGGATTGGCATACTCTAACACAAGTGAACTGCTCGTCTCTTACAATGACGAACTCATTTACTTGTTCCAGAAGAACATGGGATTGGGTCCTGCTCCGTCCTCTCTCTCACATGAAGATTTACAGAAACTGGAAGATCCACAAGTTTACGTGGGCCATAGGAATTCACAAACAGTTAAAGGAGTGAGCTTCTTTGGTCCCAATGATGAATACATTATGAGCGGATCCGATTGTGGTCACATATTTATTTGGAAGAAGAAGGGAGCTGAACTTGTGCGTCTAATGGTAGGTGATGAGAACATTGTAAATCATCTTGAGCCTCATCCATATATGCCTGTTCTTGCTACCTGTGGAATAGAAAATAATGTAAAACTCTGGGCTCCTATGTCAAATGATGTTCTTCCACTGCCTCAAGACGCAGACGAGGTACATACAACCTTAATGTTTTTGCTTATTAGTTAATGGATTGTTTTTGGGGCTGGTCACAGAGACCAAATGATGCACTTAATTATTTATAATTGAAGTTTTATTTACATTTTGCTTGTTTACAACCAGATTATGGAGGCTAATAGGCTAGCAAGGGAGGACCGTTCTCGGGTTACGCTCACCCCTGATGTTATCATGCATGTTTTGAGGCTGCATAGGAGGCAAGCACAGGTTTATATGGAAAGAAGATATGACAGAGCTGCTGTCGAGAGTGAGGAAGAAGATGAAGCAGCGGCTTATGTTTTAGGATTTTCGGATGATGGTCCCTCTTTTGAGGAGGGTGTTACAGAAAATCCCATAGACTGCAACATTAGCTAGTGTTTTGTGTACCTTGGCAGTGAGCAAAAACAGTTTCTTCTTTTTTCCTTCCTACTTGCAGTTTCTTTTTCATTCTCATGCTTTACAAAACTAGTCTAGCTATACCAGGTAGCATAGAATCAGTGTCTTGGAATTGGAACTAGAACTAGACTACAACTAGTTTAAAGTTCGACTTAAAATTTCTTCGGTTTCAATTTCAAGGTGTTCATTTTATGCTTCCAAACGCATGGGATCACCATTTTATGAGTTCAAGGGAACATCATGTTTTTTTTTCTATTCCTTGATCTGATTTTTTTGTTTTTTGTTTTTTCCTGGCCTGGCAAAGCACAAAGAAAACGTCAAGAAAGCTATAAACACAGAGTTAGGATATGCCCCTATATCTACACATATCAAACTCAGCCAGACGGAGAATATCTCAGGGCATAAACACGGAGGCAGAATCCTCAGTGATGTGACTTCGAGAGAGTTTAGCCACTGAATGAGCGGCCTCATTGTCTACTTACATGGCTAATATGGAATGTAGTGCAAAGTGAATGTCAAAAATCAAACTTTGAAGGTGGGAAAGACCCGCCACGTGTCTCCGAAGCTATACTGTAGTCAATTTTATAAATTTTCTATTCTAAATAATTTACTCAGCTATTTTCTTGTTATGATGGAGAGAGTACTGAAGTTTTTGTTATTTATTTATTTTCATCTTCTTAATTAATTTTCATTTGACACCCTGATAATATGATAATATTCATACATGTGTGTAACGTGTGTTTGTATATGAATTCAAAGTGGCTAATATATATTTCTATCATCTATCGGAACATCCATCTACATTTCTAAACAAATAATTTTCAGAAAAATCCAACTTCTCTTGTGGATAATGGTGGATTCTAACGAAATATTGCTGAATGAAATTGTTTTTAATATTTATTTTGTTTGAAATTTGATTTTAATTTTAATACAAAATAAAAAAAAAAAATATACACGGAAAAGGGGTGGAAGTTTCACTCATTCGAAAGTGACTAAGTGAGTGATGTTTACCCAATAGTAAGAATCGAAAAGAAAAAGCAGAGTCAAATGGAAAAACTAGGTGGGGGTGGGGCTGCTTCGACTAGACACAGTAAATTTCATTTTTTGTTTGAAAAGTAAAAGAAAAAGAAAAGGGCACAGAAGTAATACATGCTATCCATATTCTACTGAATTAGATGAAACTAACATGGTATAAGTCAAAGAAAACGTGAGAGTGATTTCCGAATTAAAAATTAAAATAAGTAGAGGTAATTAAAGAATATACAAGAGCCACTTACTCTATAATTTTACATAAAGTAAAATTATTAAACAGACTATTCCATATAATTAAAATCTTTTTTAGTTTGCTGAAGAATAAAATAATAGAATAACACACTCGCATTATATTTACGAGTAAATTGTAAAAAATTCACACAAATATTTTCTTTTAAATAAATACATAACTTTCTAAAACTAGTACCATTTTGGCTGCGTGACCTATTTATTTTATTTTATTACAGTAACCCTCAGTAGGTGCCACGATTAGACACATACGACTTATATACGCATAGACAAGTGTTTCACAACGTCACGCGCATCCTTGTCTAAGCTCTTATACTTTCCCGCTTGCAATTGTTTTGAAAATACACATTAAACAAAACCCAGAACCAGATCTATGTAACAACTCATACGAATCTGTATCCATTCTCGAGTTGAATTTGTAGATAGAGAAAATGGAATCGGATCTGCCGCTGATCGAAATCGCCGGCGAAGACGATTCTCTGGTCGAACATATGAGGCTGGATGACACCACCACCACCTATTTCTCGTCCTCACCTTTTCAATTTCGTAATTACAATCACTCCACTGGTAAGTCTTTTTAGGGTTTAGTCCTTACAGTTTGATTTTAGGATCTGTGATTGCTTTGATTGATTTGCCTTTTCCAATTTTTTTTTTTCTTTTCTTTTCTGTATGTCAGACTTGTTAGTTTATTGATTATACTCTTTAGGGATCGGTTTGTTTGATTAATTTCACTCGGAGTGTGATCTAATTACACAATTCTTTGTGCTCCGTGGTATTTGATTGCTCTATAAGATTTGGGACTCAAGTTTGAATCCTGTTCTGTTCACACAAACCAGTGCGCACACGAGCACATCAAATGCTAGCAACCAGTGGTTCTCTCTGATTGATGTAGATTTCTAGAGGTTTGGTTTCTATTTCTCTGTATGTTTCAATATATCTGTCAGATCTACAGTTGTCGACCTCATATTTCTCCTCTAACTGTGGTTTGCATTTTGTGCGGTTAGTATCTAGTTTTTTAGGGTTTAGCTATTCTTTGTTTTGAGATTGAGTTCTTCTAATTTTGTCCTTTCTACATGCAATAGTGGTCCTAGTTGTTAAATACAAAGTATAATTTTAGGTTTAGAAGAATATAGTAACCTTTAGAGAGATTGAGAAAATAATATTTTTCACAAGATCAGTGCATGCAAGTTAAAAAATGCATTGAGATGGATGAAAATAGGAAGGATTTTAGCACCAAATGACATTGCCATTGAGGCTTGAAAGTGTTTAGAAAATTATAGTGTGTCTTCACTAACAAATATATATATATATATATATATATTATTTTTAATTCTTTTCCAGGGTAGTGACTAACAAATTTATTCAACAAGATAGTAATAACCAAAAAATGCTAGATGGGTGGTGTAAATGTATTTTAGTACTTACATATAAAAAGAAAGAGGACATTCAATGTTGTTCAAGCTATCGGAAAAATAAATTAATGAGAGACATAATATGAATCTTTGAAGAGTGATTGAACAACAACTAAGATGTAAAGCTACAGTAGCAAAAAATTAATTTAGATTTATGCTTGGGGATATTAACTGTCGAAGTTATCTTTTTACTAAGACGACTAAATCGAAAGATATAGAGAGAAGAAGAAAGATCTTTATACAATATATATTCATTTGGAGAATGCCTATAACAAGGTCCCTAGATATATATAATGATGGGTTTAGAAAAGAAATGAGTCGCAAAGAAATATATTGACATGATCAAAGAACATCTATGATACAATTAGAGTAACTATGGGAGACTCAAGTGAATTCTCAATTACTTTAGGCTTACATCAAGTATTAACATTAAATCCATTTATTTATGCCTTATGAATGAGCTGACAAAATACATTTAGGACTGGGTTCCATGGTATATATTATATACAGTGGTATTGCTTTAACTAATGAAATTAGAGCATGAATAGGTTCTAAATTAGAGGCTTGGAGAGAAGCTCTAGAATTAAGAGGGTTTAAGTTAAGCAGAACTAGTTTTTGAATACATGGATGCAGCTCTAGCAAAACTAGAAATTTAAGTGATGATGTAGTGAAGATTGAGGAACAAGGGATACCTAAAATTTAGGCTTCCATGATCTAGCCTAAATCCTTCACAAAGGCAAGAAAATGATAAACTTAAGGATGAACGCCTGAAATAGCACATGTTGTAAATAAAATGAGATAAAATTGATTAAGATGGTTTAGTTATGTGCAAACAAGACCAATAAACTAATAAGGAAGAGTGATGTGGTGGTCCATATTGAGGGTATTGTTCGGGCGACGAACTAAAACTAATATGGATCGAGATAGAAAGAAAATATTTGATAGTATGTGTTTTGATTGAGGTTATGACATCATATAGAAGAGTTAATATAGGCAACCCCAAATGGTTGGAAAAAAGGTTCTGTTGGGTTGAATTTATGTCCAAAAATGGTTCTCTATGTGTGATTGCTGTCATCAGTTTTGTTTTATTGGGTTTAAAATCTGTTTAATTTGAATAATAGAAAGTACTCAGGATTTGCTATTTTGTACCTTATTTTGCTCCCGAAATTGACCCTTCTCAAATTGATTGGTATTCAGAGTCTCATTTCATTGTTGATTCAAGTGGATAAGAATAATATTTGAAAATATTTCTTTAAGCTTTCTAAAGGTTTGGACGTCAATTTATGATGGCGATGTATTTTTTACTCTATTATACTTACCAGTTTGGATTTGGCAGTTGGTTTACTCAGATAACACCTTTAATGGGAAAAATGATAAATTAGAACTCTTAAAGCAATGCTTCAAAATGGAAAATTGGAAATTCTGTAAAAGAAACTGCTAAATATCAGGTGCTTTTTTGGAAGTACTATTGCTGCTTTAGGAGCCAAATTAAAGGAATTTTGGCTTTGAGTAGCTAGAGTTTTACTTCTAAAAGCTAATTGAACAATGCCTTGGTAATTCATGTGTAGATATGATAATTGACATACACTATTGCATTGCAGAGGTTTTGAAGGGTGGTGTGGTTGTAACAAAACCTAGTTGTTCATCTCCTAGAGGTAGCAACAACAAAGAGAATATAAATATGAGTAAATCAGAAGTGCCAAAATTAAGTGTGGAGCCACAGCAGATGAAGAGAAGGAAAAAGGGTGGAGGATACAATTTGAGAAAAAGCCTAGCATGGGACAGAGCTTTCTTCACTGAGGAAGGTTTTTATAATTTTCTTTATATACATAAACACTCACGCACACTCAAATCTTGATATTGTGTTTAAATATTCATTAAGGAAACACATGCACCGTTCTTTTCTCAGGTGTCTTGGATCCCTTAGAATTATCTTTGCTTGGTGGGAATTTTGGCAACTCCAATGGGGAGGTCTTGTCAGTCATACATGAAGAAGGCAGAAAGTCATCATCTGGTGATTCTGAATGTACTATTGATTCAGCAGCACTTGAAGAAGATTTAGATAAAGAAATTTCTGCATCTTCTCTAAATGAAGATAGAGTGAATGGTGGCAGTTCATTGCTGAAGCATAATTCATCATCTCGAGATACCGTAGCTTCAACCTCTGTGGTTAGTTCATGAACATTACGTGAAGCTTAAACATAATTTTTTTTGTACAGGTGTAGAGTAACTTACTGTTTCATTGTTGAAAATATGCTTCCAGGCCACACCAAAAGTGCTTCTGAAAAACAGTAGCAGAACTGGGCCTAAGGGCGGTGTTTGTCCACGCCCCCTGGCTTCACCTTCATATCCTTTCTATTGGTTTGATTTGATATTTTTATAGTGCATGTGATGGTTTTTCATAAAGGCTCTTTGAGCTACCATGTTGTTTTTCAATCTATTGGGATTTTACGAGTGATGAGCCTTAATGTTTTTTTACTTTAAAAAGGCCTGCAAATGCAAGCACAAAAAAATCTGCAATGAAAGAATCAAAGATTCCTAAATTACCAGCTTCAAAGCCAGGTCCTTCACTTCCTACAACCACTAAGAGTACCGTGCTGGGTGCAAGTTACACAAAGCATAATCAGATTTCCCAATCAGGTACTCTTTGTATATTTGTGGCATATATTTGAAACTTCTGTTGTATCAACCTTATTATCTGCATCAAGATGAAATGGATGCGTTCAAATTGTTATCGGTTTGCCCAACCAGGTTATCGTTGTAAAATTATCAAAAGCCTCTAAATCTGTTTTTTTTTTTTTTCCCCCCTTCGGTCAAATAGTCTTGTCTGCATCTGATAAAATTGATGTGTTTCCGTTTATATCTTATTTCTTATTAAGCAGATAACATTCAGGCTATTGCTGGTTTGAGGGGCTTCTCTAAAAACACCAAAGATGCCCCAAATAAAACAAAATCTGGTCCTGGTTGTTTATCTGCAAAATCATCAATTCAACGTCCCAGAAGAAATAAAGTAAGAATCTAAAGCTTGTTCAAAACTGTTAGTTTATGTAAGTTACTGTAGTAGAAAATTTTGAATATATATTATCCTTTCAGTATTAGTCAAGAAGTTGTCTCCATTTATTTTACTTTTCTCTCCTTTAAAATGCAGGCAAACTCACCTTCAAAATTACATTCATCAACTAATCCACTGCCTGCATTGGTTAGCAAAACTAATGTTGGTTTAGTGGTGACTCCAGATCCAGTACACTTGGCTACTGGAATGCATGGATTAGATGGTCATGATGCATCTAGAAAAACTGGATTATCTTTCCCTCAAAATACTCACAGTTTGCAAACAACAAAACCTTCAGGCTTGAGGTTGCCATCACCAAAACCCTCAGGCTTGAGGATGCCATCGCCCTCACTAGGATTCTTTGGTCAGGTATGACTGTATGATCACCCAATTGAATCCCATGAACAATTTAATAAGATGATTGGAATATTTTCTTGTTCTTTAAAACATGTATATGGATGCTTTATTCTGTCATTTTGTCAATTTGCAGCCAAAATCATCCACTTCACACAGCTTATCTCAGAGAACAACTCAATCCTGCAATCTTCCCGAGTCTAGTATTCCTAATTTGCCTAAACTTGGTGCCTCAAATTATTCGCGTGAGCTGAGGCCGCCACATGCTCCAGGAAAAATGCCAAAAGTGGTCATTGACCCAGCAGCAAGTGGAAATGTTGGGGCCTTAGGGTCCAGTATGGATTGTGCTGTTCCATGTGCTGTAAATAAAGTGCAGATGATAAAGGTTGCATGTGATCCTAAGAGTCCTGAAGTGGTAAAAAGTAATAGAGAGCTGCGTAACATTATTGATGCTGACAAAAGATTTCAGGGACATGCAGAACCTGATAAAGTGGAACAGATTTCTTGCAGTGAGGCCGCAAAAAGGCAGACGAATGATAATGAGTTGCTTTCACAAAGTGGAATCAGCGATCACTTTAAAAGAGAGAATAATTGTAAGAATGCGACAATTGTTTTTCCAGAACGTGAGGACCGTAATGGGTGTGGCTTGGTAAATCTCAGATCTACACCTCAACTTGCAATGAGTGATATAGTTGAGTACCAGCACAAAGAAGAGAAAGAATGCAGTTCTTTAATAAAAAATCAGGGAGTCATATTTGAATCTCAGCGTGGAAATGGCATTAGTGTTATCGATCAGGATTCTTCAACAATGCATAATGATTGTTTAAGAAATACTCATTACGTAAATGAACAGTCTGGGGATCAAGCTGAATTGATAAATCCTTCTGCTCACAAGGCTGATCAAATCTCTCATGGGGAGAATTACAGTCTGAAGACAAATGGAGGCATATTGTTCGAGGACATTAAACCGTTTGAGCAGTCACAGAAACACAACGGTGGAGACTGTCTAGATTCCAATCCAAACACCCAGCCTTCAAGTGGAAGTATAATGGAATGTTCTTATGGTCCATCTCAGCACCAAACTGTAGAAGAAGCAAATAAAGACGCCGCTGGATTCAGTAACTTGACTAAAAAACACGTGGAAGTTGTACAAATGCAGTTCTTGGACGGCACTTCATTAGATGAAAGCTGCAACAGTAACTTGAATACTCCAGCTGTGCATACTTCCCATCCAATTGTTGATGATGTATGTGAACAATCTGGAGAGCATCCAGAACCTCAAAGTTCTTGCGGCATTGTTGAACAAACTTCCCAGTCCAGCCATGGATTCCGTTCGGATGGTTGCTTATTGCTTGCAGAACACATCTCTTCTGAAGAATATCAGGAGGTAAATAATCTTGAGTGTGCTTTATATGTTGTTTTAGAAAGAAATGATGATTGTGGAACAGAGGTGAAAGGATCAAATGTTTTTCTTAATCAGGAACCAGGTGCCATGCAAGATGGGGCTGTTGATGCGGACGAAATGATTGAGCAGCCACAGATGGAGGCAACAGTGTCAGGTACTGAGGAGATGGTTCCTTCAGTTGAAATTCATGATGGTTCCATTGATACACGGTTCAGGCATTACATCAAGCTTAGAAGCGAAGCTACTTTGGAATTTGATTCGTCTTTGAAGATGAGCAGAGATCATACAACAGATTCTGTTATTAATACTCCTGCGGATAGCAAAGAATTGGGATCATTAGTTCCAAGTGCTCAGACATCATTAAATGGAAGTAGTATCATAAAGATTCTAGGAGGCAGTGGACTCGAGAGTACTATTGCTGTAGAGGAAGCTGAAACTAATTGTTTTTCTAACAATCCTCACGAGGAGAATCAGAAAATAAAGACAAATGATGGCATTTTCTTTGAAGAGAACAGATCTTTCAAAAAGTCCCGGACTGGAGATCTCAAAGATAATGCAGATGTCAGTCCAGTAGTCCAAGGTTCTGCTGGAAGTGAATTAAGCTCTTACAATCCATCTCACCTTAAAAACACAGTTTACACAAATGAAGGTGAAGCTGGAGCAGATAACATGACCAATAAATCACATGTGGGAAATGCAAAAATGTACTTAGACAGCAATCTATTAGTTGGAAGCTGCAACAGTGGCCTGAGTTCTTCAGCTGTGCAAACTCCATATATAATGTTTGACGATGATGCAAATAAACAAATTGGTGAACAACTGAAGTTGCAAGATCCTCATGTTGTAGATGAATGTGTTTTTGAGGGTAATCAGGTATTGCATTCTAATGATTTCTTATTGCTTGGAAAAGGCACTAGTTTTGAAGAACGTCTGGAGGGAAATGTTCTTGAGAGTGTCGAATATCTTGTTCCGCAACAACTTGATGTTTATGGAAGTGAATCACAATGTTTCGCTGTTGTTGCACAGGTGTCACCAGCAATACAAGATGTTGGTGCTGGGGTGGAAAAAATGGATGAGCACCCACATTTGGATGCACTATCAGGTTCTGTAGAGATCAAGTCTTTAGCTGAAAATCATAAGAATGCCTTTATCGATGCACAGTTCAGGCATGATGTTGAGCTCTGTGATCAAGCTACATCTTCTGAATGCGATTCAGCTTTGAGTACGAGCAAAGCTCAGACTACAGGTGTGATC
>JAOTQH010000007.1:3535834-3547811 GCA_025631255.1 Cornus kousa | reverse complement strand
TTGACATCCAAATATATATATATATATATATTTAATTGGTCTATTTATGCATAAATAAAGAAGTGGAGCTTTCAACTTACATGTACTATGTATAAAAAAAACCAATCAGAAACATTCGGTGCAACAATTCAGTACAACAAATCGGTGCAAGTATCATTACTCTAAACAATATTCATTTTTGGTAGTTTAACTTTTTAAGAGGATATTTTTTATTATAATGGTAAGGAATGAATTTTTAAATATATTTCTGTACGGTGAGTTCCCGTATTTATACAACTTCAAAATAATGGGGGTAAATTATGAATATTAAAATAATAGTACATTAAATTTTGAATTGAGATAATTATTTGGATACAATTAAAAATAAAAATAAAATAAAATAAAAAATGATGATGATGTCCCACACACGCATAGTGCCCCTGTCCCCTTGTCTCCTTGGCATAGTGCATCTTGTCTCGTCGTCACGCCAAGGATTCACGTGGATATCGGGGTTAAGCAATAAGATCAACTACGAATGTGACTTAAAACGTAAAAAGAAATTAGATGCTTTTCACATTCAACCACGTAATTTCAATTACAATTTCCTCTTTTTCTTTAGAACCTATATGAGTATTAATTTTACAAGTGACTTAAACCCTCTCAAGAACTTTTTTTTTTCCTTTTTCTTTTTCTTTTTTTTAGCATTTTGTGGTGCTCTCTTTTATCGTATTTACTTTAAATTTTCACTTGTAATAGTGAAAATTGCCGCTATAAGTCACCGTACATAAGACAATTTGAAATACTCTCTCTATATATATCTGATGGTGAATTGGATTGTGCAACAAATTCATATTCCAGCAAACCGTCAAAGAAAAATATCATAATACCATACAATTGATCTACAATATCAAAAACATAGCCGAAACATAAGATATATGCTTCTCACATGCCGTACTACTTATTTTTCTATTTAATGTTGTGAAGTCCATCAATGTATCACAAGATGAACAAATATATATATTTACCACTTACTTGCCCAAAAAAAAACAAAAAAAAAACAAAAACAAATATGTATAGAGGAATAGTAGGTAGATACTTTAAAGAGCGTTTTGTATGATCGATGAACTTCACTTGTGCAAGCTAGAATTATCATTCTCAGCCTTCTCAACATTTCTGTACTTATACAACCCTGCACATACTAGATAATAACCAAAGTTTATCACCCCAACCACAACCAACATCCAATACACATTATCTAGCCTCCCATTATTTATATTATCCGGTAACCATCCGCTAACCCTCCGAACGAAATCGATCACAGCCGTGCTTAAATAGAAACCTATTCCAATAATCATCGCGATCATTGCAGTGGCCATGCTTTTTAACGATACCGGAAATTCTTGATAGTACAATGCAACTTGTCCCGGGAAATGAAATGCTTCACCAATGCCAACAATAACTAGTTGTGGAAGGAGCCACAAGGCCAACATTGGCACCGTGGAACCGGGCTGATCCTGGAGTTGGTGGGCTCGGGCTATCTCAAGCCGCTTGGACTCCACTATGGCTGACACAGCCATGCTAAGTACATTTAGCACGTGGCCGAGCCCGATACGTTGGAGTGGTGTCGGAGATCGACGGGTTAGCTTTTGCCACGTAGGACATAAGAACCAGTCAATGAGGGTGAGAGAGATGGAGGTGGAAATGAATGCAGTGACGAGGATGGACCCGGCTGGGATTTTGAAATGAGGCCCAATGTGACGGTCCATGGTTAGAGTTTGTAGGACTACTAAGCTGGATTGGACCCCTATTGTGGTGCTTAAGAAAATACCAGTGGACCACAGTGGGAAAATTCTGATTAAGGTCTTTAGATCTTCTACTTGTTGCACGGTACATAGCCTCCATGTTCTTGTGATTTTGCCATCTAATTGTACGTCCTTTTCTGTTTTAAGTGCTGCGCGATTTAAGTACCTACAATAGAAGATTGTTATATATATATATATCTTGGAGTGCGATTTAAATACTAGTCAACAATGTATATATGCTTACTTGAAGCTTTTAGTTGGTGTTGTTGGCATCATGCTTGTGTTCCCATCAAGCTCAATATTGTAATAATCCTCACTTCTGGATGAAAGCAAGAGCTTCCTCTTTCTAATGGCGGCAATGAAAACCCGAGCTAAATCGAAGAAAGGGCTCCCTTTTGGCTTAATGTGACGATAATAACGGCTTCCCAGAACAAAAATGGCTAAGCCAATTGCATTGGCCGCGACACACAGACCAAATCCCATTGCCCAACTCACATTATCCTCAACGTAGACAATGGCTGTTGAACTTACAACTGAAGCGGTGTACATGGTGAAGAAGAACCAATTAAAGAAGATCCCGTGATGCTTGGGATCATCAAATTGGTTAGCTCCCATCGTTGCTATGGTGAAGCGTGTGCCCCCAACGCCTATTGATACGAGTACTAAAGCTGCATATAGGACTGCGAATTGGATTTTCGATGGGGTACTTGTGCACAAGATTGATCCATTTCCACATGGTGAAGGTCTCAAGGAATCGAGTGTCGCGGTGAGGAGGAACAGGACCATGCCCTGCAAGTGTTGAATGTCGACTGCTGATCAAAATATGCTTGTGTTTTTTTGTACAATAACATTTGAATAAAAAGGCAAAGCCCGAATCCCAAAGTCCAAAAAAAAGGTAATAGAGGCTTTCAAGCCGAACATGACAAGAGTCCAAAAAGGTGATAGAGGCTTTCAAGCCGAACATGACAAGAGTCCAAAAAGGCAAAGCCCGAATCCCAAAGTCCAAAAAAAAGCCTCCACTCCCCCAGAAATGTGTGTATATATATATATGTATATATATATCTTCTTCTTTTTAACATATTGAATGAATTCTGATCTTGAAGCTTAAATTCTATAGTTATATATAATCACACACACAAATAAAATAAAAAAATAACCTAAGTATTGTCCATTAAGGAAAGACATAAATGCATAAATTTGAGCATAATGAGGAAACTAGAATCCATATAATTTTAAATAAAATTCATTATATGAACCAAACTAAATTAGTTCTTAGTTATTGGCAGTTTCATATTTGATTAGTACAGTACCTTATATTTAATGGCCCTTTTTATCTCTTATAACAAGTGAATTATTAACCTCTCGTATCTATGGACAAAAATATAGAGTAATTAATTTACAGATGAGTAACCAAAATAAAATATTGTTATTAATTTCTTAAAGCTGCTTCAAGACACGGCATTAAGTTGCAAATAATTAAGTCAACAATATAGAGTAAGCTATTAATTTTCGAGTGGACAAACCTAGCTTATCTTTGTTTTAGTTTACCAAAATTATAATTAAATAAGCAATATGATGACATTATTAATTATAATCCCTCGGAAACTGATATATATTATTGTCACCACTTACCAGCAAAGAGATAAAAGAAGAAACGGAGATGACAGAGAAACAGCCTAGGAAAGAGTCGGCAATAATGGCTCCGATGACCGGAAATAGACTGCTGCAACCATTAACAATGTTAGAAACTTGAGCAGCATCAATGTTCTTCACATTAAATTTGCCAATAAGATAAACAATAAGATTCGCCGCCACACCACCAGCTGCTAGTGTCAAGCCAGTCATAGTTGCTGCGATATTGAATAAAAAGACCACGTAAAAATATGTCGGTGCAACATAAATATTCACACACATGCACATAGTTGAATAATATGAGATAAGACTGATTAAGAGAGACCTATGATGAAGGGGAAGGTGATCCAACCGCCTCGTTTGCTACCGGAATCTGACATCTGCACTTCTGAATCGCCGGAGATTGTGCTGTCCAAGTTGCTCTTCAGCTCTTGTGACTGCATAGCTGCCATTACTGCACAACTCAATTCATTTAATGAGTAGGTCTTCCCTTTAATATATAACGTGACAATACTAGCCCACCACTGATGCTGCATCTTCTCTTAGTCAAACCAAACATTCATATGGTTATTTAAATTCTGGTGGTTGTGCACCAAGACCAACAATGCCACTCAAAATTTGTATCTAAACAATTTTATTTTTTTTATTTTTTTTTTTTTATTTTTATTTTTATTTTTTTTAAGACAAGAAGTGTTAGATATTAGATTAATAAATAAAGAAAGTAAAATCTTGACACTCTAAAATTTAGGAAAGGAAGGCACTAATTTATTATACAATATTTAAACCATATCTAAATTTGAAAAATAATAATAAAATTTTTGTGAAGGTCAAATGCCTAATATCAACCTATTGTGGTGTTTTATTTTTTTATTTTTGATTGTGAGAGGGTCCCTCAAACCCCTTCTATCAAGGACTTGGAAGTCTCGCATTTAAAACTAAATAATATGTACGATTGGGATAGGTGCATGACAAGGTCTAATAATACTGCCAAAGTTAGACATGTGACCTAGTAATTGCTTTTTATATACATTGTAAACAAAATAATAATGTCGGATGGGGTCTACCATATGGCGGTAAGATCAGGTTACTAGTATCACCGATCAATTGTCCCTTGTATATATTATAAAACCAATCAATTGTATCTTGTATATATTATAAAAAAATAATAATAATAAAAATAAAAAACATGCAAGTGGTGAATTCATTAGTAAAACCACTTCCAACCCCTCCGTTACTCAAATACAATTGATTGGTTTTATATTTGTTAATTCACACACGAAAACTTAATTCAATGACGGTATACATGTTCAGTTTTTTTAAAATAAATTTTTTTATTTTTGAGAATTGAAAATTAAAAAGATATACAAAAATTTATTTAGTTGTATAAATCATCATTTTATAATTCTTTAGAAAGAGTTTTGTGAAATCTAAACCAAACAGTCTTATAATGTAATCTTTTCGTCATCTTTCTTCGTATTTTTTATTTTGAAAAATTACTCCCACGTATAATTTTCCAACCTTTTATTTGAAAGGTGGGGATGTATCATTAAATTACAGCCACTGATTTATGACTACTCATTTTAATGAATTAGAATAATTTTTTGGAAATGCATATAAATTATATATCCAACTCCAAAAATAGAAAAAATGGGAGGGATGTCTTTTTGGTTTGGTGCATTTTTATTCGTTGTGGGACCAAATATTCACGTGGATATAGTGGTTGCGCAATAAGATTATTGATGAATGTGACTTGAAATTCAAATAAAAAATTTGGTTGACCCAATGGGGGATATATATGTGTGTGTATATATATGTATGGAATATTATAATATATACTCCAGAAGCAGAGTGACAGGAGTCTGCATGTTACAATAGCCAATTATTGAATAAAATGTATATCAAAATTGAATAAGAGAGATTGAATATTAACATGATGTTCTTGCAAAATTTCATCATATATTCTTTGTATACAGAACGACCTCAACAACACCAAAAGAAACTTTCAATACAAACTTGTGAATCAAACTAAGAAACAAATATATGCGCATGTGGAGACTTAAACACAAGAACTCTCAAATTCAAACCTGTAATTATGCCGAAAGCTTAAAATGTAAGAAAACGAATTTAACAATGTAAGCTCCGGTCAAATGACATATATACATAACCTTTTTCACTTTCATTTGGTCTAAAATTTTATAACTTCTTATTTTAACAAAAACTACAATTACATGCAGTAGTTTAGATTTGTTTTTAAGTTTTTTTTTTTTTCTTTTCTTTTCTTTTTTTCTCTCCCTTTTGGTAAGTAAGCAATTGTATAAAACTAAAAGAAGGCTAAAATTACATCTTCTCTAACATTTTAACACATTTGGATTAAAAATATGCTTTGAAGGATTTAACATTTTAGTATTAAAATGATTTGTTTTCAGGAACTATTTTCTAAAAACTCAGTTATAAAAATTCGTGTTTTCAGATAATTATAAAAAATTGTTCTCCAAAAACAGTTTTTTGTTTTCAAATTACTTGATAACTGTTTTCAAAGTAACAAACCAAACAAGCCCGTAGTATTTTATAATTTCAAAACTGCCCTTAACAATTAAAACGTGAAAATTGTTATTCCACTCATATCCCATGTAATTAAAAAGGTATGGTACTAATTTAATTATTATCCTACCTTTTCAATTCTCTCTTTTTTTTTTGCAAATCAAAATATTATTTTTTCATTTCTTTCCTCTCATATCTATCCAAACATGATTAGAGAGTATTACTATTCTTTCTTTTCTATTCTTTTCTTTTCTCTCATAACTAATGTTATCATTTCCTTTCTTTTCTCTCCTATTTATCAAAACGTAGCTTGTGTATAATTTACACTCCTAAAGTATACTTCACATAACATTTTCACCCATATTTTAAAAAGTGTGCCATTAACCCCTTTATTCTTTAAAAATTGAGCGAAAATACCCTTCAAATTACTTTCTGCAGAGTTTTGACATAAAGTAATGTTGTAATACCCATTTTGCACTTTTAATCTTCCGAAAATGCCTAAGGTGGTGTGTATGCTAATAATCTCATATTACACGGGTGTTATGTGCATATTAACTATATTTAACCCACTTTTAAAAAATTTCTCTCACCTTGCAAAAAGAAAATAAAAAATCTCTCTATATATTTCCCCTAACATTGTATTATCTCTCTTTCAATCTATATTTAAAAATAAATAAATAACACCGCATCACTGCCCTCTACTCTTTAAATTTTCACGTGTATGTAATTAATTACATAGTAACAAATGGGTGTTCAATCTTTATTTTGGGGGGGGGGGGGGGGACAAAAACCTTAGGTGTGTTTTCCGTATTTTACCCAACCTTAGGATGTGGTCCTTTTTCATCATTTCACAAAATAACTTTTTTTAAAAATAATGTGTTAATTGTCTCCATAAGGGTAATTTGGTCAAAGTCTATCTTAAGTTATTTGATAAATCTTCCTAATTTGGTTTAATTCTTTCTTTAATTGTGTTGAAGGTAGAAATTGGTATCTGTATATTATTAAATCTTAACTTCTAATCTATTTCAAAATGTGGGACTTCTTTAAATTTCTAATTAACAATTCAATTGGCTTGAGAAATAGTATTAAATGTGAGACACAAAATATCAATAGATGCAAGTAATCATGTATTCATGTGGCGTACCATATTTAGATGCGAACACATATATCATTTAAATCTAACAGAACATATAAAAGTTGTTTCAAAAGCCATTTCTGAAAGTAATTTTTTTTTTTTTTCTCAAGAGTTGGTAACGGGTACACCAATCTTCTTGCACTTGCAGCCATGTTATCAATTAGAGTGTGCCATGCTGTACAATTGAACTTCAATTTACAGAACTTCACCTTTGTGTCGGTCATCATATAAACTTTGACAGATTTTGGCTCACTTGAACATGAACAAATTGTAGAACATAACTGTTTGGAAGGAAGTTAAATAAATAAAAAAATTCACTAGGAAGTTATAGATCAGTTACACTCAATCCAATTTATGGTAAAAAATTGTCAAATTTCAAGAACAAAATATAAAATCAACCAAAAAGAATTTACAAAGGAATTTGAAGGTTATGTGGTTAAATAGAACTTGCAATGGGACTGGATTACAAATCCAGCATCTAGCCAAGTACAACAAATGGGCAGTAGGAAATCAACGAGGCATGATGATCTCAAGTATCAACTGTTGTTAGTGCAAACTACTGTGTGTGTGTGTGTTTGTGTGTGTTTCAATCACGGCCCTCCATGGCTGTACAGTAGAGGATCCTTACTCCTTTTGCTCTGATGCTTGCATTATTTCAGTCACAGTCACAGCCACAGCCACAGCCATCTTGTTCGTTGTGAGGCAGAACTAACTGCAAATAGATTTATCATACATATATATATATATAGGAAAGCCGCCATGGATGCTTTTTCTTTTTTTTGGGGTATTATGCATAATATGGATTGAGTGCCAAGGCCTCCTGATAAATCATATCCTTCATTTGCTCTTCTCCCAAAGCTTGCTCAAAATCAAAGGAGAACGGCTCTAGGCAGACCGGTTCATCATCTATGTCATGTATGTTTGCAAGGTAAGGATGGGCTAATGCTTCTTCAACTGCATCCAAATACAATTAAATTTTGTTTAGATGACGACAGTAATAATAATACTGTTGTAATGTGAACAGAGCATGTGACAATTAATTCACTATATACTATTTAAGAATGGTATAGATGCAGAACGAAATTTTGGAGAAACAATTGTTTATTAATTGACTGGAGCGTTTTGATCTTATGTCACCTGTAATTTCTCTCTACTTGGAATATCTGATTTAGGACTCAATTTATCTTATAATTGCTGTGGAATCTGCCTTCAGTCTGATAATCCTAATTTCAGTGCCTACCTAACTCCACCTTTGCATTTCTAACCATGCAAACCAAGTATAAGTTTTATATATATATATATATATATATATATTCCAACACCGCTTAAGAACTTCCACATACATAATTACTTTGTTCTCATGTATTGCAACCAAGAGGACTGACCATACACAAGGCACAGAGAGAGCAATGAATGATGGCTTATAAGTTTTAACGGTCTTTTATTGGGTAAATCATTCTCATGCTGCCACTAAATAACACTTCAAAATTCAAATCTGTCTCAAGAACATGCAAATAGCTGACATAGAATGGTAAAGTTACCTGTAATTCTTTTAGCTGGATCAAATGTCAGCATTTTATCCATGAGATCAATGGCCAATGGACCAATGTGTGGGAAAACCTTTGCCAATTGCCGGCGAGGATGTTGGGGAAGTTGGCGTATATATTTTCTTGAACCCTCATTCCGAACAAACCCGAGATCAGATTCAGTGGGTGTGCCAAGAAGCTAAAAAAATATAGAAGAACGCATAAGTAGTCATCAAATGAAGGCCATCACTGAAAATGATTCGTAAAATCATTTGGAAGAAAGTGAAGCAAGAAAATAGTCACAGTAAGTTATACTTGCATCATTTTATGTCATCGGCATTTTGTGAAGTTACATCAATTTGGTCCTACTAGAATGTCATTGCCCTAATGTCTATAAAATAATCAAACTTTTGGTTATTGAAAATCTTTAGAAATTAATTTACAGTCGTTCTAAGTCGAAATAAATGGTTAAAATCAGAATTAGTCATCTCTGTTGCTCGAGTTTGGTCTTACCTCTGTCAATAGGCGGAACTGATGCACGTGATCTTTGCCCGGAAAGAGAGGCTTTCTATTCATAAGCTCCATAAAGATGCATCCCACAGACCACACATCAATTGCACCGGTGTAGGTTGAAGAGTTCAACAATAGCTCAGGTGCCCTGTACCATCTGGTGACAACATATTCTGTCATGAAGTCGTTCTCTGCATTTGGCCGAGCAAGACCAAAATCACAAATCTTCAAATCGCAGTTTGCATTCACCAAAAGGTTGCTGGGTTTCAAATCTCTATGAATAACATTTGCAGAATGTACATATTTTAGTCCTCGAAGGATCTGATACAAGAAGTACTGCAATGATCCAATTACAAAATAAATGTCATATTTCTTTTCTTGGAAAAATTAAGCTCACAAACTAGAGGTGCTGAATTGCTATATAATGCGAGAACTCAGGGTAAAAATAGTACCTGACAGTGTTCCTCTGATAAACTTTGTTTAGATCGAATTATTTGGTGAAGATCGGTGTCCATGAGTTCTGTGGTAATGTAGACATCAGAAAAATCCCTCCTTAAAGGTGGAGGAATTACATCTCTTATGCTTATGACCTGTTTTCATCACAAAAACAATAAATTCAACCCCAAAAAGGAAATATAAATAAAATATAAACTTCAAAACTGAACTTTCTTGCTAGAAATCTAGCTCATAAATACTAATTACAATACTTGCTTTCTCAAAAAGACTAGGTTCAAAATTATTGGAATAATTCCTTAAAAGGAAGAACAAGTTCTTTGTTCCGTCTTCTCAAAAGTTCCTTTGACTAAATGGAGGTTCGAACAGGTTTGATGTTTATATGCTAGTTGAGTTGATGAACTAAAGTTTCAAAGAATGATTGTATGCATGTATGCATAATTCAAAAAGACTAACAGGGCGTTACATAAAAAGATTAATTCATAATATTGATTCTTGACAAATGGTTCACAATGTAGCTAGTCATATTAATGAAGTTGGCAAGACTAACTCAAAAAAGAACACAACACCAATGCTTAGAACCGTTGATGGAAGAAACTAAGGGTGTGTCCCCGTGTCCCTTGAATTTGAATTTCCACTTGATCGGAGAAATTTTCCGTCTTAAATGAAGCTATTAAGAGAATGACAATCATCCCCCAAGTGAAATTAAAAGGTTTCAATGTTGTCATAAAATGAGACCAAAAAATGATCAAATACAAGAAAACTAAACATGGTAAGAGCTCTGCTATTTTTCCCCAATAGTGCATCTTAAATTGACAAATTTTCGCTCCAAAAACCATAGAAAGGGAAAATGGCCAGTGACCTGTTCAAATTTAAGGGAATGTCATCCCAAAAGTCTAAAACGAAATTTAAATGTAATTATTTCTGGTTTTTCTTCCTACAGAAACAGAGAGACAACACATACATGTACAAACATCCTCCTACTAAAGTTTACCAATTTTGGGTGATTATAAATTGGTTTGCCACAAGTTGAAATTGATGATCCAGACCTATTAAGTATGCAACTTCAATTGCGAAGAATTCAAAGAACTGAGCAGTAAAAAATATAAAAAATAAAACAATATTCTGTTTTCAAATCTTATTGGACCAAACTCAATTAAACATGTGAGAAACAGAAATTGAGTAATTTGTATATCTATAAAATCAGATTAAAGCTACTAATAATTAATAAAGAAACAAACACTTACATTTTCATGATTCAAATGGCGAAGAAGCTTAATCTCCCTCAGCGTTCGCTTCGCATCCACGTAACTATCAAAGGCATCCGCTATCTTCTTGATCGCAACCATCTGGTTCGTCTCTGAATCCAAAACCGAGCTTCATAGCAAAAAGAGGAAATTAATACAAACCTATTCACCAATTATCATTCTCTCACTCATCAACTAATCAGAATCAAAATTCAAAACTATAAATTTCCTCGAAATCGAAGCATATATATATATATATAATCAATCGATGGAAAGGACTGAAGAGATGAATTACCAGACGATTCCATAAGCACCGCGACCAATAGGCACGATTGGAGACCTGTACTTCGATGTGATCTCGAAGCAGTTGCCGGTAACGTTGTACTGAATGAACTGGCCTCCGTGAGACGAAGCCGCCGGAAAGTCCGGGAATTGGCCGCCGGCGGCGTTGACATAAACCATTGCCCCTGTCTCTACGTGTGTGTATAATGTGTTTCTCTCTCTAGAACTTATGTCTGTGAATCTGATGGTGTTGAGGAGAGATGAAGTTTTGGAAGTGTGTTTATAAGAGACTCTTCTGAGTTCTGAGCTTAGTTTGCGGTTACTACCGAGCTGGTGGTAGGAAAGAGATGCGAAAACGCGCCAGGACGTGTTTGGACGAAACCCAATAAAATGCATGCTCCGGGTGTGTATTTTTGACTTCGCAACTGTTTTAGTTTTTGACATCACTCTCGTGTGAAATAATTGATTCGTTGGAAGATTTTTAATAACTCCTACAAATTTTGACTTTGACCACTTGTTTTGTTTTTTCTTGTAGTTCCTACATTTTGACCACTTTCTCGGGAGGCCATTTGAAAGACCATCTTGAAACTTTTCTTCGCTGTTTGATTTTTGAATGTATTCGGCCCTTATTTAATTAAGTGTGTTTGATAACATATTTTTAATATTGTTAAAAATAATAATAATAATATTTGAAGTAATTTTTTTAAGAAATAGAAAATTTAAAAATATATTATTTAAAATGGGATGAAATTTTTTAAATAACAGAAATATCACTTATCACTGAATGCTGAATACTAAAAAAAATAATAATAAAATAAAATAAAAAATTATCACTTAAAATGGGGTAAATTTTTTTAAATAATAGAGATA
>JAOTQH010000007.1:3477933-3488499 GCA_025631255.1 Cornus kousa | reverse complement strand
CCCTTATGGTCAACAGATATTAAACTTCTAACCTCCCTCTCCCCTTTACTAGATGGAGTCCTTCCCTTCCCCTCCCACATGCTGGTTCATATCAATATCATTCCTTCAGCCTGAACAGGATCACCATCAAAAGTTACTCCAAGAAGGTTGCCTACAGCCCTGACTTCATCCTTATTCCACACTTCCCTACAATCCGCTTCAGTCCCCCCTTCCCCTCTCGCAACATCAACACATTTATTTTTCTTTTCTTAACTTCTTGACCTTTAATTACTGATTTATTTATTATTATTTTTATTTTCTTGTATGGTATTTCTGATACCAACTCTTGTTGGATCCCGATGATTCTGAAACCCAACCTCAACCCTATCCTTTCCAACAAGGAAGCTCTCCATTCTTGCCCCTGATTGAGGGTGTTTTTAATATGGCCATCATTCGCTGTTCTAAAAATTTGCTTCCAATCCACCATCGTCACAGATTGTAAAAGCCACCATAAACTTGATGTTCACTGTTCCCTAATTGCAAATTACCTTTACAATTCGCAAAATAAGGCAATGTAGTCCTACGAGAACGTAAAAAGAAAAATCTAATAGGACTTAAACCCCACCCAAATCTAACAGCATTCATTGAAATTAGAGTTGTAGATTCTGGAATATATTTGTTCTTTGTGATCATAAGTTGCAGCTTATAATTTGCTAAAAACCAAAAAAAAAAAAAAAACCCAATAAAAGAAAATTGATGGACTGTCAAATCATGGATTTATCCTTGTCCCAAACTTTGTCCAATTTTTCTCTCTTCAATTGTAAATCCAAATAATGCCCTTTTTTTTTTAGGACGTGATAATAATCTTTATGTATTGTTGGATGTAGATAAAACTACTTATTTTTAATACTTCAATAATAATATTTTTGTTTTCATTTTATCTTAAAAAGCTAATTAGTGGTTGATTTTTTAATCTTGTTCATTTGATTCTCTAAGATGATTGCATCTTTTATGTTGATTATTTTGGTTTCCTTTTATTCACTTGAAAATTTCTCAGGATATTAGGAGAGGACTAAATTCTGTTAGGAGGATATGCCGAGAATATGAGATTCCTGGAGTGTTTGGTCCAATTTTTGAGTTGCTCGACTGTGATGAAAAATTCTTCACTGCAGTTGAAGTTACAGCTGGAAACAGGTAAGTACAGTGCCTTCTATTGTCTTTACAAAAAAAGAACATTATCTGGTGTATGTTCCACCTATGTGGAGTGCTGGGAGGGTCTTGCCTACAACAGACCAGCTGGCTTAGCTGGTGAAGTTTGTTCTTTGTTCCTTTTGTGTTTACTGTTTCTAATAGTGTTCTATGACTATTGTTCTCTTTGTACAGCTTATTTCACGTGGTGGTGGAAACGGATGAAATATCTACCCAAATAATTAGACATCTTAATGCTTTGAAAGGTGGGCGAGTTACATTTATACCCTTGAACAGGGTGAAGGCCCCACAGGTTACTTATCCACAGAGTTCAGATGTGATACCTCTTTTAAAGAAACTGAGATTCTCTCGTGATTATGCACCAGCATTTTCCCAGGTGAGCTATGAGTCAGTCTTGTTCTCTGTTGAAATATTGTACAGCGTTTATCAAATACTTTTCTTGTACAATGTTTCATTATCACATTCAAGGTTTCTTGATCCACCAAACAACCATGTCAAGTAAACGAGTTTATTGTATAATTGTACACAAAACACTCTTCTTAAGTTCCTTTTTTGACATTCTTCAAAATGAGTGAAGTGCCTAAGTTGAATACTCTATGCTATGCAAAAACATTCATATACTCTTTAGAAATAAAAGAATGTTTGATAATATGAATATTTAGTTGTCTCTCGTCTCCTTGGGTTTGGGAATTTGATAAATCCAAAGCTTAGACACATATTCATACTTCATACACGTAATCAAGTCCATGTCACATAGCTTTGTATGATTTCTTGACTTCTAGCTTTGATAAGCTTAAACTTCCCCTTTAAATTTTCAAGGATGATGAGTGTAGAAAAAATGTTGATGTGATAATTTAGATGCATCAATTTGTATTAATAATTCCTTTTGAAAATAAACAGTAAGAAGAAGAAAATGTTTTCATGATTTATTCTCATATATTACTGAATTTGGCATAAATTGCATGTTATAATATTCTAAGATGATTTAACAAGAAATAGATTTAAGTGTTCTTAATAATATGTGTTCTACTGCAATTTATTTTTTTTGCTGTGTTTAAGATTAATATAACCATAGTTATTAAAGGCTCAAGGCGCATTAAGGTGCCATGGTCTCTTGGAGCCTAAGCACAATGCACAATGTAAGGTGTGAGCCTAACCAAAGTAACGCATTAAGATCCGTGTATAATAAAAATGGTGCTATTAGCTTGGTGTGTATTATGTACATGCTTATAGCCAAAATCCTAGCAGCAAGGTCGAAGGAAGTGCTTGACAGGTTGATTTCAGAGTCCTAATATGCTTCTGTGAGAGGTTACTGGATTCTGGATTCTCTCTTGGCTGCTAGCGAGTGTGTAGATGCTAGATTCAGTAGTGGGGAGCCGGGGGTGGTGTGTAAGCTTGACATAGAGAAATCTTTTGACCACGTGAACTGGGACTTCTTGATCTATGTCATGAGAGGGTATGGTTCTTAGTGTTGGTTAATGGGGTTTCCGCTGTTTTCTTCGGTAGCTTGAGAGGGTTGAGGCATGGGGATCTCTTATCTCCCTTCCTTTTCATCATTGTGATGGAGGCTTTCAGTAGGCTGATGGGGTGAGCAGGTGAGTTACAGTGGGGAGGGAACCATCTAGCCAGATGGAGATCTCTCATATGCTTTTTGTGGCTGACACCATTGTGTTTTGTGATGCTGATGTTAGTCTATTGAGGTACCTGACAGAGATCCTGGTGTGCTTTCAGTCAGTATCAAGGCTGAAGGTCAACCTTGGGAAGAGAGATTGTTTTGGTGGGAGCGGTGGAGGTTGATTATTTGGCCAGAATTATGGGTTGCTGTGTGGGGACCTTTCCTTCGGTATATTTGGGCTCGCCGTTGGGTGTTCGGGTGAGGAGAGCTTCTTGGATCCAGTCGTGTAGCGGTTTTAGAGGCGACTGGCTTACTGGAAGAAGCAGTACTTATTGAAAGTGGGGCGTCTGACTCTGCCAAAGGGCACCCTTTCGAGACTCTTTACTTATTTTATGTTGATCTTTCCAATCTCGGCTTCTGTAGTGAGAAGGATAAAGATTTTGCAGAAGAATTCTTATGGGGTGACCTGGGTGACGAGTTCAAATACCACCTTGTGGGGTAGGATCAGATTTGTAAACCTATTCAGGTGGGAGGCTTGGGAGTGAGGAGATATGACTTGTTCAGCAAAGCTTTGTTGGGCAAGTGGTTCTTGAGGTTTGGGGTGGAGAGACAGAAGCTATGGAGGAGGGTCATTTGCCATAAACATGGCGAGTCTAGAGGTGGTTGGTGCTCTCTGTTACTGGTCTCGGTGGGAGTTGGCTTGTGGAAGGGCATGCAGAAGGGTTGGGATGAATTCTCCAAGCATGTTTGCTTCAGGTTGAATGATGGGCACCTTGTCAGTTTTTAGGAAGATCCTTGGTGCGGAGAAAGGCAGCTTGTGATCTTTCTGAGACTGGCTGGTATTGCGGTTAATAGGCAGGTGATGGTTGCTCATTACTATCAATTATGTAACTTTAGTATATCGTATTATAAATCATAAATTAATTAAAGTTCTATAATTTTGATACACAATAGATATAAAAATGAAAATTTATATTTATATTAACAGTGTCTACGCCGTGTTCGCATCCTACTTTTTTAGAATTTGATGTGTTGGTTTATCCGTGTACCATGTTCATGCTTCTTAGGGTGCAACAATAACGACCAAAAATCATGTAGATTTGAAACATCTCCGTATTATGTTATCTTAAAAATTAGAAGCATGCATTAGGCAAAAATAATATTAGTAGTTGTTAACTACCATCTACTCTAAAAGCTTAAGCTGTTAGAGAGGAGGGGGTAACTTGAATACATAAATCCTTCAACACACCGTCTCACATGTGGCCTTCTTTTGGTCCAACACGTGTTTTTCAAATTTTTAATTAGGGTGACGGTGAGGTTTGTACTCGAGACCTTTGGCTCTGATACCATGTTAACTACCATCTACTCTAAAAGCTTAAGCTGTTAGAGAGGGTGTAACTTAAATATATAAAATCTTCAACAGTAGTCAACCCCAAGCTCATGAATTTCATCAAATATGCTATAAAATTAAACAATATAATCCATCTAATAAAACTATGATGTGATCTGCACTATGTAAATTCATGGTCTTTTTTTTTTTAAAAAAAACAATGAAATCGACGTAGAGGCCGATGAAGATGTCACCTTTACTCAATGCTCAGTTATTTGTTTCAAGTTATTAGCAAGAACAATCACAACATATTTACAGAAACTAAGTAATATTGGTCACAAAGACGTCAAATTTCAAAATTGGAAAACCCAAAATGTGAAATACCAGGGGAACAAATTCAAAGGCGGGAAATCCACTATGTAGAAGAAAGAATACTACCTTTCCTTACTAGTTAGATCCTAACTATGGACTCGGGTATGGGTGTTTGGTACACGTATGTAACCACACATTGGACGTGTCAAAATCCAAACAAAAGGACACATGGACACTGTTAAATATTCATTTTTTTTTTTTGATAAGTAACACTGTTAAATATTCATTTTATTTAATAGATTTTTTTATTCTTTGGAGTAAAGTAATGTTTTTATGTAATATAATGACTAGAATAGACATTTCAGTCATTTGAAGTACTAAGATAATAAAATGGAATTATTGGATATATTTTTTTAGTTGCATATCCAACCAAAAGTGTCAGACGCATATCTCATGCCCCTGCCCAAATAATGTCTCAGACAGGGGTACTTCACCTAGTTTGGAAGAGTCCATGTAAAATAGGTTGTGGCTTAAGGAGGGGGATCAGAACATGAAGTTCTTTCATCGATTAGCCAATTCTCATCGTAGGAGTAATCATATCAGAGAAATCTGAGTGGACGGCTTTTTGTGGAGTGTGGAGGAGGATTTCAGTTGGGCGATTGTATAGTTCTATCAACACTTGTACACGGAGAGCTCTAGTTGGATTCCCTGGCTAGTTGGGGGAGAGTTTGACTTGATTTCAGTGGATTATAGGGACCACCTGAAGAGATCATTCACTGAAATGAAGTGGTTCTTGCATTGAAGAGTGGTGATGGGGGATAAGGCACCTTTTCTATGGCATTCCTCCAACAGAATTGAGAGGTGGTCAGGAAAGAGGTGATGGATGCAGCCAACTTTTTTCACATGTATGGTAGCTTTGAGAGATGTTTTAATGCTACCTTCTATTGCTCTCATCTCTAAGAAGGGGGAGGCTATTGATACCAAGGAATTTTGGCCTATGAGTTTGGTGTGTAGTGTATACAAACTTATGACTAAAGTCCTCGCTTTGAGGTTGAGGGAAGCGATGGATGGAGTAATCTTGGAAGCTTAGAATGCGTTTGTTAGAGGGAGACAATTCTTGGACTCTCTTCTGTTAGGGTGAGTACCTGTGCTCAAAAGTGAGCTGGTGCTTAACTCACAGTTTAGGACAAAATTGATCTTTTCTGTTAGGAAATTCATCCTAAATTTTCATAAATCATTTTAAAGCAAAAATAATTTCCAAATAATCCTTTTATGTAAATTAAAACAATTAGAACCAATTTAGAATGTTGTTATTTGTTTTAGGATTTGCAAAGCCTATAAATGTTGCTGACATAATATTTTCAAAGTATTTTGTTGTATTGCCTTTTGTTTAATTATTTTGTTTTCATTTTGTTTTCATTTCCTTGTTCTTCTTGTTGTTCTGTCTGTCTCTCTCTAATCATTCCCAGTGATTTCATTGTTGATTGCTCATCTTGTAGGTTTTTGCTAGAACAGTAATTTGCCGAGATCTGGATGTGGCTACAAGGGTTGCTCGCACCGATGGTTTGGACTGCATAACTCTGGAAGGTTGCTATAGGATACCAAGACTATGCTATTTGTCATTTGACCTTTTTAGTTTGCATTTTGCTTCAACAACTTCTTCCTTTTCCCTGTTACAGGTGATCAAGTGAGCAAGAAAGGTGGCATGACAGGTGGATTTTATGACTATAGGCGCTCGAAACTGAAGTTCATGAATATAATTAGACAAAATACGAAGTCTATTAACATGAAGGAAGATGAACTGGAGAAAGTTAGATCTAAGCTCCAAGATATCCTTTTTAGTCTTTGTTATCTTGCTATTCTAGCATTCACTGTTTTAGGACCTCTTTATTATTATTTATTTTATCATTATTATTTTTATATTAGTTTATTTGATATTTACACTCACATGATGGTTTCATGCTCAGGAATTTAATGCAAACTTTTTTTTTATTTGTTTATTGTTGTAGCCTTTAGATTTGCCATGAAAGTTGTTATAGATTGCAACCATTGCTTATGAAACAGAAACTTACACCTGTTCTTGTGTGGTCCCATGTCTATTGTTGTGCGAATCCTGGCTTTCAAGCTCCCATCACAAATTTTGCAATTGTTATAGCTTAATTTTTCCCACATATAGACCAGAAAATTACAGAACTCGTTGCTGAGCAGCAGAAAAATGATGCCAAGCAGGCTCATGATAGATCAGAATTTGAACAGCTTAAGCTGGACATTGCTAATGCTAACAAGCAAAAAGAATCCATTTCTAAAGCTCTTGAGAAGAAGGTATTTTAACTGTAAATACTTCTTGTGCATTATCACGTGTGATTTAACTGTTTTATTATAACTGCGTCAATATCATTACATGTTTGTAGGAAAAATTGCTTGCAAATGTACTGACTCAAATTGACCAACTTAGAGCTAATATGAATATGAAACGAGATGAAATGGGCACAGAACTTGTTGATCACTTAACACCAGAGGAGAAAGAGTTGCTGTCGCGACTAAACCCTGAAATAACTGATCTGAAAGAGATGCTTATTACTTGCAGGACAAATCGCATAGAGGTTTGTTAATGAACCATGGCCGAGATCTTGTAAAGTTCAAATATTTGATTGTAAGCTAACAGGTATTCTCTTTCATGTACATGCTCAACTAATAGGCTGAAACAAGAAAATCGGAGCTCGAGACTAATCTGTCAACTAATCTTGTAAGGAGGAAGCAAGAGTTGGAGGCAGTAAAATTGTCTGCAGAGACTGACACGTTAGTCATTGAAGCTGAAACAAAGAAGCAGGAACTAAGAGATGCGATATTACTTGTTGAAGATGTGACACAGCAGCTTAAAAGTGAGAACATTGGAATACTTCATCTAAATATTCTGTCTCAATGTTCTAATTTGTGTTATTGTGATTTGACTTTCGATTGAATTTTTCATGGACAGGTGTTTCTGGAACTATTGATGAGCGAACAAAGCAGCTGAGGAAGATCAAAGATGAAAAAAATAAGTTAAAGGTGGTCCTTTTTTATGGTTGAATTTCTGGTTGTCATTAGCGTTTTGTTGGTGGTGCTTAGATGATCTTTTGCAAATGCAGACATTGGAAGAGAATTATCAGAGGACCCTTCAGGATGAAGCAAAAGAACTGGAACAACTTTTAAGTAAAAGAAATATTCTTCTTGCTAAACAAGAAGAATACTCGAAGAAAATCAGGGAATTGGGACCATTATCATCAGATGCTTTTGAAACGTATGACTCTTCTCTGAATTGAGTATATTCTTCTTCATTACTAACACGGTAGTATTTGTCCTATCATTTCTTTGCCCTATAAAATATTTTTGTACTTCGGGACATGTCTTCTTATTTCATTTCTAACTTTAATATTTTAGTAACTATATATTTCATATTTTTGATATATCTTCTCAATCGTTAGGTTTGATAAACACTGCTTATTCTTTTGCAAAAATATGTTATCAAAATTGCAGTGTATGATGGACTGTCGATGGTAACAATACTGATTTTGTTAGTCAAATTCAAAAGCATCATATTTTTGTACTTGATTGAGTTTGGAACGCCGCTTGTTTCACAAGATATATTATCAAGGGAGAAGATAAGTATAGGTGTGTAGAGAATAGTAAGACAAAAACTGATGTAGGATGAGTGCAATTAACACATTGTAAGTGCTCTTATATATGTTTGATGGAACGCATCCTAGCTATAGCAAAAGTGACTGTAGATTGCTAAAGTGGCACTTTTAGGGATGACTAGGATTAGTTCCTTCTGCTTTTTCCTTCCCCCCCCCCCAACTCTCTCTTGCTGATTGGCAGGTTGGTAAAAATTTGGACTTTTAGGGTTTGTATAGGTGTGAGCGTTAGGGTTTTGGGGTTCTAGCCAAGGAAGGGTAAAGTTACGGGGCAATGAACGTTATCCATTAGCAGTAGTAAGTTCTTTGTTTTTTTGTGTTTTTTTTCAAGCTCTTTGTTTTTTATGACTAATAATAATAATAATAATAAGACTTGTTTTTTGTTAACAACCATTAACTCTAAAAACTTAAGCTGTTAGATAGAGAGAGTACCTTTAAGATTTATATCCTCTAACACTCTCCCTCACGTGTGGCCTTCTCTTGGTCCAACACATGTTTTCAATTCTAATTATCAGGATGACCAGCATGTTAACGACAATCAACTCTAAAAGCTTAAGTAGTTAGAGAGTGTGTAATTTCAATCTTTATATCCTCTTTAACATTTTTGAATTTTGAAGGCTAATAAAATGGAGGAAATAAAGGAAAGGGAGAAAGCAGTAGTAATAGTTTGGCATCACATCTAGATTTCATCAGGCATCACATCTAGGATAATAAGCATCGCGCAAGTAAAAGAGGCTTAACAGTTACTGAAAGAGTGCTGAGTGCAGTGTGTGTGTGTGTGTATATCCTATATGTGCTGCTGGGCATATCCTATTCCAATTAGAACAGTGATTTTAAAGTTTGAAACTTTAAGACTTTTTACCACGCAGCCTATCAGTTCTACTAAATACCATGTATAAAAACCTAAATAACATAATGTGATGCACAAGTAGGTCCATGTTCAACCATTGAAGGTAGTGTTTTGAAATCTAGAAATTACTAGAACACATGACCACCCCACCACCAAAGAGTAGATAAAAGATACATGAAATAAAATATGATAATAACTTAATTATTCAGCCCCATCTTGAATGCAAACTGACAAACCTGCAGTATGCATTCTTCAAATTTTCTCTTTCTATAACCCGTTATGTATTGCATCATTCTCCTCCGGTTGTGAAAAACTTGATTTTGAGTTTTCAGATGTTGGGTCTTCTCATTTTGTCTTAGAGCGTCTTTGGTGAGCATGGTCTTTGATATGTCGGGACGCGTTCCCCTTTTGAACTCTTTTTAATACATTTTACTTATCAAAAAAAAAAAAAGATTAAGTTCGGTTTTGTCTTTGTTTTGGTTTCCTTCTTTTTCTACTTGTGTAACCTCTAGGGTGTGGCAGAAAAAATGTTTCATAAGTTCTCTTTTTCTTCTAGGTCAATAAGAGGTGTATTTGCGCTTGATAGTGCACCTCCTAAGCTTCATGTAAATCATTTCTACTCTTTTTTTTTTCTTTTTTCTTCCAGGATTGATAAAACTCAACTTACCTACTAGAAAGGAAAACATGAAATAGTAAATATTACCCTTTCCATTTTGAACCATGGTCGTACAACCTTATAACCAAATAAATGCTTGTGTAAGTCACTAGAAATAACTTCACACCGTCTAGAATCAGTATGGCAAATTGGCAACCATGAACACAGTAAGTTTTGCTTTTTCATTGTAATAGAAGTGTTACTATCTTACATAATTGAGGATGCTCTATCTGGGAAACTTCAGTTACTCAAGACTTGATTAAGAAGCCCTAATCATATTGCTTTCCCATCATAAACAAGCTTTCTTGAGCCTTATTTTAAAAATCAAATAATCCCCCCATTGCTCATTCTCTTTCTTGGGTGCTATAGTAATAAACTTACAGTAGAAAGGATAAGTATCCAGCTCATCTAATATAAAACTTTCAGTAAATATCATCATCAAATATGACAGCCTTGTCCGAATAATGAGACTTCTTAAGAGTACATGTTTAAAAGTCCTTACTAAATTGACTCTCTGTTGAATTGTTTAATACAACTGTAAGGTTCCATCATTTTTATTTTGAAGGTATAGAGCAATAGATAAATAAATTGGGTGCACAAATGAGGAGTGTTATGAATTGAGTTGAAGGTGCTACAAGGATGGGCAAAGATGTTAAGGTAGCTAAGTTGAGGCAGGGAGAAAAGAAACATCGGCTTATTATTCAATGGTATATGACCTAGATTTAGTATTCACGTACCAAAATATCTTGTGAAGGCATGGTTGAATCAAATTTTATTCTCTTTTTATGTTATCCCATATGGGTTTATAGAATTACCTATAGTCGTTAATGCCATTAAATACTAAGTAATCTCCTGTTCAGTGGAGATTTATATAATTTTTACCCCAATTATTCTGGATGGATTCTGGTCACTAGCGTTGCTTCTTGTTGCATTCCTCTAACC
>JAOTQH010000007.1:3385505-3398443 GCA_025631255.1 Cornus kousa | reverse complement strand
GGTAATGCCTCTGTAATCATAATTCTCATTTTGAGTAATGCTATCAGGAGAGCCCTCTAATGACAAGAGTCGTGAGATAGCATTACTCTTATCATGGGAGGGCTCTTTTGATAGCATTACTCAATCTGTTTTTGCTTTTCGTGATAATTTGTTTTCTTTTTGGAGGCGAGGATGAGTTTTGATTTGTGTGTGTTACAGAGGTGGTGAAAGTGCTAATGGAGGCACATCCGGAGCTCTCTATGACCGTTGATGCATCAAACACAACAGCTTTGCACACTGCAGCGACGCAAGGGCATATAGAGGTGGTGAATTTTCTCTTGGAGTTCGAGAGCAGCCTGGCGGCTATAGCTAAAAGTAATGGGAAAACAGCTTTGCATTCTGCTGCAAGAAATGGGCATGTGGAGGTGTTGAGAGCACTTTTGGGGAAGGAGCCAGGCATTGCAACAAGGAACGATAAGAAGGGCCAGACTGCACTTCACATGGCAGTGAAGGGCCAGAATCTTGAGGTGGTGGAGGAGCTGATTAAGGGAGATCCTTCGTCGATAAACATAGTTGATTCCAAGGGAAACACAGCATTGCATATTGCAACCAGGAAAGGCAGGGCTCAGGTAAATCCGCGTTTCTAAATTCTAATTCGAGTTCATTATCAATCAATCTTCAGTGTCAAAAAGTTAGTGACTTCTGTGCTGACCATAGTTTGATTAGAATTTGTTTTGCATCTATTGAGTGGAAGACATGATACCAACATTTACTTTAAAACACTTGGTTTCAACCTTTTTTTGACATTGGTTGGCTATATGCTCTCATCTGTCCATATTATGCACTAAATTGACACAAAATAAAAAAGGAAAGCAACAGAAACTTTCCAGTTCTAAGCCACCTGATTTTATTTTTATTTTATTTTTTATTATTTTTTTCTAGGTAATTATATTGCTCCTTTAATCGATAGCTTCACTAAAGATTGCATAGGATAACCTTACCAGAGATCTAATTTTGAACTCAACATCATGGTCTAAATAAATGGTACATATAAACACACAAACAATGATCTATTTTTGTATATAAAGCTTCCATGTATTGTTATGAGCACTGGTGTTGGAACTTGTATGCTGATTCAAACAGCAACAAAGTCTTGAAACTATATTGAATAAAGAAATGGTATACATTGAGAATTAAAATCTGCTGAAATCACCTAAAATTCATTCACATATTCTTTTTCATTCTTTTGGACTGAGTTTTATCTTGTTTGTTGATAAAATCACCTAAAATCTGTTGAAAGAAATCACATATCAACAGAATTAGATGAGAGGGAGAACTGACTTGAACTTTTTCTTTCCTTGCAGATCGTTAAAATGCTACTAGAGCAGAGTGGAGCGGATACAAAAGCTATTATTAACAGGTCTAATGAAACAGCCCTTGATACCGCCGAGAAAACTGGGAATGCTGATATTGCAGCCATGCTGCGGGAGCATGGAGTTCCGAATGCCAAGACCATCAAGCCACAAGCAACAAATCCAGCCCGGGAGTTGAAGCAAACCGTGAGCGACATAAAGCACGAAGTCCACCACCAGCTAGAACACACTCGCCAGACTAGAAAACGTGTGCACGGCATTGCCAAGCGCCTAAGAAAAATGCATGCCGAAGGACTTAACAATGCCATCAACTCCACAACTGTTGTTGCGGTCCTCATTGCCACTGTTGCCTTTGCAGCCATTTTCCAATTGCCTGGTGACTTTATTAATAACCCCGAAGAAATCCCTGATGGATACTCTCTAGGAGAAGCAAAAATTGCGCCAAAGGTGGCATTTCTGATTTTCTTCGTCTTTGATTCCATTGCCCTCTTCATTTCCCTTGCGGTCGTGGTGGTGCAAACCTCAGTTGTGCTCATCGAAAGCAAGGCAAAGCAGCAGATGATGTCGTATATAAACAAGCTAATGTGGTTGGCTTGTGTGCTTATTTCGGTGGCATTCTTGGCAATGTCATTTGTTGTGGTTGGTAAGGATCAAAAGTGGCTTGGTATTGCAGTGACAATTATAGGGACAACAATAATGGCTTCAACTTTGGGGATAATGTGTTATTGGGTGGTTAAGCATCGGATAAAGTCCTCGAATATGAGGAGCATTCGGAAGAACTCTATGGGCAGTAGGTCGCGGTCATGGTCAATGTCGGTAATGTCAGATACAGAGGTTCTGAACAATGAGTACAAGAAAATGTATGCACTTTAGAGCTTCATATGCCCAACCCTTTTTGTTTGCTGGTGGTGTACAATGTATTGCTGACTTAAGGCCTCTACTATGAAGAACATTCAGAAGAATTTTTTGGGCAATATAGGCCAAGATCATGGTCAATGACAGTGTTCTGAGATCAGATGTACTGAACAATGAATAGACAGGAAAAATTATTCACAGGCTCTGAACAACTGAATATGAGAAAAAAAAAAAAAAGTATGTGTTCTAAAAGCTTCCTACACCAAATATTTTCTTTTCATGTTCTGGTGTGATGAAACCTTTTAATTCTATATAAATTATCTTTAATCTGAATAGTTATGAACCAAATTAAGGTAGTTCCTTTCTCTTCTACAATTCTCTGTTCTGGTTACCCTGTACCAGATTACTTGGAAATGAATCATCAAATGAGCATCAAATCGGCACTTTGGAATTAAAATGGGAAAAATTTTAGTCCAAAGTTTCAATTAATTTTTTCCCATTCCAAATTCAAGACGCTGATTCGGTACTTTCAAACAGAATCGTGATTGATTAATTACTGGGAAATTGTGCGTGTCAAGTTTTGAGTACTTGCTCATTGTTAAGCATCACTGAGCTGACATAAGATCACCCATCCAGTATCCACCAAAAGAAATTGGTACTTTGACAGCAGGAATAGGAAAATCAAGCATCAAGACATAATTCAATGTTGATTGTAATTTTGGATATTGTATGACAATAGTGATATTGAAACACATGGGAGATAAAAATGACAGCTAGGAAGCCTAAAATGCATCCATATAAGCTTTAATTGGAATTTAAGGAAAATAGTTGACCATTTTTTACGTTTTCGTGGAAATTGAAATGAGTAAGATTTTTTTTTTTTATTTTTTTTATTATTATTTTTTCATTGGCAAGAAACTCATGTATCCATTTGTCTCTAGAATCCAACTACCTTCACCATTCCTTTGGGCCAAGGGCGGATGTTGGGTTGGGCTTGAGCCCACCAAATATATATATATATTTTTTCACTATAGGTAATTTTAGCCCAACCAAAAAAAAAAAAACCAAAAGTTTTAGTAGTACCAGTCTACCCTAGAATAGATTAGCCCACCCCATTATGTAATTCTGGATCCGTCTTTTCTTTGGGCGGTAGAGGAGATACCACTGATCTGGTAAACGAGTTTGAAGTTTGATGGTGGGGAAGTGATATTGTCAATAAAGGTTTGACCAAGCAACAGATCAGTAGGAGGACAAAAGGATTATCAGCAGAAGCACTAAAGCAATGTCTAGCTATAAGCACATTGATTCAGGCTAGACATAGTTCAAAGCAGTATAACAATGTCTGGATGATGCTATTATATGCATTCCATTCAAAGCAGCATACAATGTCTAGAAGCAGTTTACAATATAGGAATGATTAACAATGTTTTGGACGGAATGCATATATAGCATCATCCAGAGGTGCTCTATGCTGTTATAAAGCTTAAGGTGGATTCACTTGAGTACTAGCTTACTGAGAAATGCATAAATTTTAATGTCAAAGCCAATATCTAGGAGATATATCTGAGATTAGAGTATATAGATAAAAGAAAATGATATAGCATTTGAAAGTCCAATGTATTGAATTATTTTATGCGTGATTATAACTATTTATAATACATTAAAACATTATAAATATATAAAAAATCATGTTAAACTTTGGGTTGTCAACACTTAGTATAAATTTTAGAGATTTTTTTTTCCATAATTACTCATTGCACATGAGACAGAAGAAGTGCATGTTCACCGTGTTGAATCATGAAGTGCTCTAAAACACCAATATCACCATTATCTATAAAAATATATAAGACTCAATATTACCATTATCCATAAAAATATAAAAATAAAAAATAAGAAAACTAGTATGTAAAAATGGTTGTCCGGTCATGAAAATGGGTCTGGGCTAGGTGCTAGACCACTCAAGTTGGAGCCCTACTCATGTGGCCCAAAATGAGCTCCCCTAGGCCCATAGCATATAGCTTCAAGAATGCCTGCAAAATTTATACCCCAAGCTTCCCTTTCTTGGCAAGTGGCAACGGATGATCACTCCGGTCGAAGTCTCGAACTGAGAACCCTCAATCTCGGCTGCATATAAGCGCGAAACATATATATATATATATACACACAAACACATACGTATCAATTTTCGAAGCAAACTCAAAACATGGATGAAGAACTACTGGAATTGCAGCGACAATTCGAGTTCGCTCAACAAGCCAAATCAAGCATTCGATTATCCGAGCGTAACGTCATCGAATTGGTCCAAAAACTCCATGAACTTCAAATCATCGATTTCGATCTCCTCCACACCGTCACCGGCAAAGAATACATCACTCTTGTATACCCTCAATTTCTCTTTTACATATACAAATATATATATATATATATATATATATATGAATATATACATTTCCTTTTCCTTCTTTTTTGTCAACAATTATATTGTTCTTAGTAAGTATTTGATGATATGGTTGTGGTAGGATCAATTGAGGCTTGATATTCTATCTGAGATCAATAAATTAGGGCGTGTTTCGTTGATTGATCTCGCGGACACAACTGGTGTGGATTTGTACCATGTCGAGAAGCAATCTCAGCACATAGTATCCAATGATTCCTCGCTCATGTTAATCAACGGCGAAGTGATATCGAATTCTTATTGGGACACTGTCGCTGAGGAAATCAACGAGAGGCTTCAAGAGTGCAGCCAAATTGCATTGGCCGAGCTTGCTGCACAATTGCAAGTTGGTTCAGAGTTACTCGTGACCTTGTTAGAGCCTCGGCTCGGGACCTTGGTAACCTAATTCTCACAATTCTAATGGGCGACTTAATTTTCACAATTCTAATTTGATGTTGTTGTAATGGGTGATGAATATTGTTATCTTGTGTGGTGTGTTTAGGTGAAAGGTAGGCTTGAAGGTGGGCAATTGTACACACCTGCGTATGTTGGGCGTGTTGGTGCAATGGTTCGAGGTGCTGCACGGGGTATTACTGTACCTACAAATTTAACAGCATTATGGAGCTCGTTGCAGCTACTATTGCAGGAAACGGATGGAGCTACTGGTGTGGCTGTTGAAGGTTCATTTTTCCAATCACTATTCAATGGGTTGGTGAAGGAAGGTGAAATTCTTGGATCACTTCGTGCAGGAACTCATTGGACACCTGCTGTAAGTAACTTGATTCCTAGTTAGTTCCCTTTCAGTTTTTTAGTATTCTGCTTGTTGTTTTTCTTATTTTTATAATGTTAAGCATTGATTCACATTGGGTATGATTGTGCAACAGGTTTTTGCCATGGCTCAAAAACAGGCTATAGATTCTTTCTTTTCACAGGTTTGCAGCATCTTTCTTAACTTTATAAAATAATAATAATAATAATAATAATAATAATAATAATAAATGTGCCTCACTATGCATGCTTGTCATGTAACTTCATTTAGCCATTGACTATTAGTGCTGAACCTGTTTATTGGCTGTTCGCTAAGTCAATGTTACACTTTGCTCTGAATTTGTAAATTGCTGTTGTCCATTTTGTTGAGTCTCTGTTCATGGCTTGAACTAGAAACATCACCATTAGCAAAATATAATTCTATTGGTGGGTTGACTAGAAATTTGGATAGTGTGTTTAAACTTGGGCTGTGTTAATACCTCTTTGTAGTTCAAAAGAATAACAACTCAAGTCATTTATATATTAAGCACATTTATTTATGCACTAGTTTCATCACTTAATATAGACTTTGCTGATAATTTAGCTAAATGTGTGTTCTGTTGAGTTTTTGCAGTAAAACGTATTTTGGTAATTTCCAAAGTTTGATGGATATATGTGGTAGTATGGGTACATGGCTCTATTCAGTTTAAATTGTGGTATTTGTCCTTACTTTTTTATATTGGGTTTTCTTAGTCTCAGTTCAAAAACAGAAGAATTAAGCAGATAGGTAGCAATTGTCATTGATGGGATGAATTAAGTGGGAGGAGGAGGTCAATGCTGGCATTATTTTTTTACGTATCCCAAAAAAAGAAAAAAAAAGAAAAGAAAAAATGCTGTTATCATATTTTTATATGAGAAGCTATAATAGGAGATTCTTTTGTGGGGATTCACATTTAATGCCTTGAAACTTTGGTCAATTCAAGAGATGGATAAAGATTGGTAAAAAGATCCTTTTGAGAAGACTAGGTGATAGAAGTTTTAATGGGATAATGTTTGTTTTTCCCAAATGCTGTTGGTTTGTGATCTAGTGGTTGAAAGAATTTCCAGGTTATTTGCATGTTTGAAAAAGCAGTGTTAATCAGGAGGTGGTAAGGTTACTCGTACCAGGAGTACCTTCGTGAGATTGCCTGTGTACTTTATGTCCACATTCACAGTTTCAATATGTCATTTTGAGTTCGGAGAACATTCAAAGGGAAGGTATGGGGACGTCTAATGCCACCTTGACAATTGAAAAACTGTATGTGAGCCTTTAAATTCAAGATGGTTGAGTGAGAATGTTGCAACAAATCCATCAGGCTTGGCTTGGGAAATGATTGTGGTGGAATATGAGACCTTGTGTTGGAAAGTAGTAGAGGGTGAATTTGGTGCCAGGCAGTAGGGGGTTGGACAGTTGGATGCCTAGGAAGGTTATGAACTCTTGGTTACGGCCTCGGAAGGGCATTACAAAGGGGTGGATTGAGTTCTCCAAGTAAATTGGTTTTGTATTGGGTGATGGTTGTTACGGGAGGTTCTGCTGTGCTATTGAAAACGTTGTTCTTGGAGCGTCTTGTTAACAACCATCTACTTCATAAGCTTAAGTTAGAGATGGTGCAACTGAAATATTTAAATCCTTCAACGCACCCCCTCACGTGTGGCCTTGTTTTGGTCCAACAGGGGTTTCAATTTAAATTAGGGTAACAGTGAGGTTTGAACTTGAGACCTTTGGCTCTGATACCATGTTAACAACCATCTACTCCAAAAAGCTTCTGTTAGAGAGGGTGTAACTTAAATATCTAAATCCTTCAACACTTCTGTATTGCCTTTGATTGAGGAAAACTTGTTGGCAAATTGTTGGAGACCAAAAGATAGGCTCGAAGGGTTTACATGGAGAAGACTGGTCCAAATCATCCTGGAGAAGCATTTGGCAAGTCAAGTGGCTTCCAAAACCTCCTTTCTGTGTGGACTGTCTTGGAGGGTAGTCTGACTTGGATAGTTTCACGAATAGAGGAAGCTGATCTCTGTTTGGTGTTGCACATGTAAGAAGGCAGAATTGACAATTAATCATCTGCTTCATTGTGAGATGGCACATGAGTTGTGGTGCATCCTTTTTTCTTTATTGGTGTACAAACAATGTGTTAATTTTGTTTGTAACTTTACCCAATTGATAAAAGGGGATAGTATGTACAAACAATGTGTTAATTTTTAAGTTATTCAAAATAGATCCTATTTGGTATTCATTGATAAAATAAAATTTTTTGTTTCAGATTTTTGAAATCAAATAACTGACAAATGGATCATTAAAAACTTAAAATGAGAAAAGACATTTGGCAGGAATGAGTATTGATAGAATACATATAGTTTATCTCGACAAAATTGGCGGAGTAGCTGCCAAAAATATTTACAATATTCAGCAACTTTTTGATGGCTTCTCTTGCATTTCCAGGCATGAGTGGTTTTGTTGCAGAGTTGATGCTATATTTTTTAGAGTAATTACATTCTCAGGTGGGGGATATTGGTTGTGTGGCCTAAATTACCAGCAAGCATCTTCTCCTTTGTGTTTCATGTGGAGCATGTGGTGGGAGTGTTTTAGGTGATCTTTTATGCATACGAAGATGTAATAAATAGGTTGAAGAAGTAAAATGTTTGATACTTCTCATTTTTGGATGTTTGGCAGTTTACCAGATTCTGCTTTTCTTTTTTAGGTTCTTTGGGAGATTGAGTCTAGGCTAATGATTCCTGTATACTACACTAGTACTCTTGTACTTCTGTTTATAATTATATTTATTTATTTTTGGGGGTGAGTTGGGAGTTATATGCGATCATAGTTCCAACCATTTTTTGGCTATTATTATGTAATCACTTCATTCTTTCATATATTGACATGCTTTGGATTTAAAAAGCATTGAGAGATGTACATGCGAATGAGCTGAAGTGGCAAGAGGAGCTTAGTTAAAAATAAGTAAATAATAAGAGAGAAGATATAGAATTAAAAGTCAGCGAAAGTCTGGATGTATTTTGTGTTTATTTTAATTGCAGCATGTTAGCCATCTTCAACCGTCGTTCCAACAATGGGATGTATTTGCTTTTAAATTGGCACAATTGAAGAATGAAGTGGTTGAAGCATAATTGTGGTTTTATTGTGTGCGTAATCTTGTTATGTTTTGTGTTTTAAAGAAATTTTTGGAGATATGTTAGTTTCTAATTCCTTTTGATATTGTTTCAAATTGCAGAATTCTTTTATCAGTTATGAAGTTCTGCACAAACTTGGTATTCCACAGCCTATTCAGTACCTTCAGGTGTCTTGATGCCGTTCTTCCGTTACAAAAGTCTCTGGATTTTATTTTTATGGTTATCAAAACTCTAAATTCCATGTTATTATGGATGCTTCTCTAGCTTTTATCTAATCAGTATTGTTATCATGCACTCCAATTTTAGTCCAGATATCCTGAAGGCATACCTCTAGTCACTTTATTTGTTCACCCATCAATGATTGAGATGTTGGATGCTGCTACTGAGGATGCTATAGAAAATGGTAGCTGGTAAGGACCCGAATTTAGCAAGGATTGTTCTCTTTTGCTATTTCTGATTCTACCCTATAATTGTTTTGTCGATGCAACCAAATGTTATCCTAGTGATTCTGTACTGCCGGTAAGATGTGAACATAACTATTACCTAGAACATCACAGTATCGGGGATGTTGTAAGTGCTCTACTACTTATGGTATATGTGCCATTTCTTTATTCTTCCTTGAAGTATTCTTTCAGATATTTTTGAAAACTCGTTGAAATAGCTTAAATGCAGCCGTTAAGTTCATATAACAGAAAAGTATTTCAAAATGTTACTGCTGTTAGACATGAAGCAACTTTCCAACTTGTAAGGGGTTGCAGCATTATCCCTGCTTCCTCATTCAGAGGATTCTGACGTAAAATTTTAAAAAATGGGTTAAGAGAAGGTATTTATGAGTGAACACCCGAAACTGAACAAGGGCCGGGTGACACACGGAATGTAGTCGCCAGACTCTATCTGCACTCTTATCAGTTATCCACCCATTAACAGTATAGTTTTGAATGTTGAAAATTTTTAACGGCATATAGCACCCGAGGATTTGATGGTTTGCGTGAAAGGATTATTATATGGGACCTGAGCCTAGAGCTGGACCTAATAGCAGAATGACAGGTCCAAGATCGAGGCCTTGTGGGATGGGTTATAAAGATCTCGATACAAAGTGTAATAAGGAAGGTTGATCCAGGCCCTCGGGATGTAAATTTATACCCATGGTACTTAGCCCATACCTATTTACACTCGTCTTAGATGAAATAACGAAAGATATACAAAAAGACATCCCATGTTGCATGTTGTTTGTAGATGGCATACTGTTGGTGGATACTTCTAAGGAAGACTTGAGTATCAAATTAAAAACTTGGTGAAATGCACTAGAAGCAAAAGTTTAAAAATTAGTAAGACTCAAACAGAATATATAGGGAATGTAAATTTAATAAAGTATCAGAAAGCAATAATATAGCATTAGCAATCTAAGATCACATGGTCACTAAAAATCACCATTTTTGATACTTAGGCTCGGTAAAATGCGGATATAGATGATGATATTACTAGTAGGATTGGAGTAGGTTGGACTAAATGGAGACAAGCTAGTTGTATTCTATGTGATATATATATATATATATAATACCAAACAGGTTAGAAGGAAAATTTTATAGGACGGTCATAAGGTCAGCTATATTATATGGGGCAGAGTGTTGGGTGTTAAAAACGAAACAACAACAAAGCATTCATGCAACTGCAATGAGGATGTTGAGGTGGGTGATAGGAGTGATTAGGAAAAATATGAGGGAGACTCTAGGAATAGCACCTATTAGTGACAAAATAAGAGAAAATAGACTTAGGTGGTATGGGCACATAGAACGTTTATGCTCCTGTTAGAAAGAAGAGTAGTTTGCATAGACGGTAAGAGGGAGTGACGACGGCCAAAACTAACATGGAATGAAGTAATTAAAAATGATTTTAAAACATTAAATCTTAGAGGAGAAATAGTAAAATAGAATAGAATGGAGAAAGAGAATCTATGTGGCCGACCCTATTCATTTTGGAAAAAGGCGAGGATGATGATGATGACCCAGGCCTTAGGGGTATTGCTCAAGAGGAGTAGATGGACTGGCTGTTGGTTCAAAAGACAATGTGTTCACGTTGATGAGTTGATGACCGGTAGAGAAGGTCTAGAACTGGAGGGATTTCTTAAGGTAAGGGACCTTTGGGTCAAAGCTTAGAAGAAGGCATGACGATGAGGGGGGACTAAGTGGGCTGGGTTTTGGTAGGATCAATACTCTGCAGGGCTGGAAGGAAGGTTTGTCCCCTGTATATGATGGGTTACGTGAAACTTGTTGTTTCACCATGCTGCTTCATCTGGGGCCACAATATGATCAAATTATATTCTCAATTTAGACAGTGTCTTTCTTGCTTATGCGGTTTCTTGTTTTTGCAATTGTTCTCTCATCTTGTCCCTTAAATGGCCTCAGCTCTTACCTTACTAGGAATATTCTAATCTATAATTTTGCCAATTCTTGGCTTGCTAGTTGCCACACATCCATTTTATATATGAATTTCAGGAAATTGGATGTTATTGCTTGAATGAATGAAAGAGGGCTGTCAGATTTTGATATGTGATGACCTTGCACCATTTTGAGATCCTTCCCAAGGCGGTTTGATTCAAAAAAACTTTGCCATTTCAATGTGTGAGTGATGAGAGAAGCCTCTATGAATATATTTTTGGATTATGTCCAGTGGAGGTCCCTTCATGTGTTGTCACATTGCTTGTTAACAATGTCTTTTGCAGTACAACTATTTCTGTTTCTATGTTCTCTGTTTTGTGGTGCTTTTAGAACACTGGTTTCTCATATAAATATGTTGTTGTGAAGTATTCCTTGAATGCTTAAAATTTTGTCTTTTGCGCTTTTCATATTACAGTTTTGTCAGAACATTGTCAGAGTGCTCTTTTCTAACATAATTGGTTGGACTATTGCAGGGTTGATTCACTTTCAGTTTTACCCACATCCTTCGGATCCCAGGATGCATCTAAAATTCTGTCACTTTGTCAATCTGTTCAGGTGGCCCTTAAGGTGACATTTGGCTACCCTGTCGCTATTTGCTTATGATTAATTATGATGACATTTTTATTTACTTTATTGTTTTGCTTTCAGGGTAGTAAAGCACTCATTTTGGGGGAGTCATATATTTTTAGCAATGGCTTTATCAAGGTGGGCCCTTAATCTACCTAGTACAAGTAATCATTCTAATTTAGTTGTTAATTTAGTAATCAACTATTTCTTATATGCCCTTTCCATGATACGCAAATCTATTATTCCCTGTGCATGTATATATGTATGTATTGATCTTTTTTTGGATGAGAGTTGTTGCCTTGTTCAACAGCAACATGCTTGAGCATTGATGCCACTGACACTATTTGAGGCTCAGAGCAGCCACTTTGTGAAATAGTAAGGTTGGGCTGTCTCATGCTCTCCCTCCTAGGACCATGCATATGATTCTTACTATTCCTACCAGTCATTTGATGCATATCATTCTTACAATTCCTACCCTGTATTAGAACAAAAGTTTCAAAAGATAAAACAAAGATTTGACAGAATTGGCAGGAGTGTGGCTGATTTAAAGGAATCTGTGGACCAATTGCGTGGGTTATGGTTCCCAATTCAAAGAAATAGCTAATGAGCTTTCAGAATTAGTACAATTTGTTGAGCAATGTGAGCTGAGTAACACCTCTTCAAGGGAAGAAATTTCTACTGGAAATGAATTGATTGCAATATTGGTTGAAGACAACAAAACGCCTGGTGAGTTTTCAAATGAAGAAACTGAGCAAAATGTGACTCATTTTTCCCCTCTTGAGAGCCATATTCATTTAGCGTCTTCAAATGAAGAAATTGAACAGAAGATTACACAATTATCATCTCTCACGATATATGAAGAATTTGAAGAAAGCGTCATAGAGTTGTCTTCTCCGACAACTTTATCTTTTGTTACAGATGCTCATCCTATAGATTTTGTTGTTGGGAATAAAGTTGCAGAACGTGGAATTGAATTCAGCTTTGATTTGGTTGAAGAGAAAACACTGAATCATGTTGCCCTTAGTGAGCCAAGCAATTCTAAACGCATTACTGGATGCATTATTTGGGGTTGGTACTTTTGTTCTAACTCTTTGGAGAAGAGTTCTTCTAAGCGGAGGAGAATTGATGGAGAACAAGGCGCAACTCAAGAGCTAGAATCACGTATGACCCACACTTATCATTGGAGAAGGGGGATAAGAAAGATAGAATTAGGGATATTAGTATATTAGGATGATTCTGGTTATTTTTAATAGTGTTTTAATTTAGCGTATTTTAGTAATTTAGGCTGCGTTTAGTAACGGGAAACGTTTTTTGTTTTCTGTTGTCAACCCCTAAAAAAGCGAAACAAAAACAAAAAACATGTTTAATAATATGTTT
>JAOTQH010000007.1:3361892-3375772 GCA_025631255.1 Cornus kousa | reverse complement strand
CCACCAAGATGAAGAAGAAGGGCCAAATCCTTTTTAGTCATTTTACAAACTATATATTTTTTATATATATATTATAAAATGTGTTGCTAAGGGCGTTTTAGTCCAATTTTTATAAATAGGACCTATTTGCACAAATGTCATAGTTTAGAGCACGGGAGGGGTGCAATATGCACTATAAACATACTACAAGAGTGTTTTTTGCACTTGACCCATATATATAATATGTAAAGATTTTCAACTCTCACCAATTCCCCAGTTGCGTCTCAACTTTTATTCTTTTTCTTCTTTTGTAACTTAATCTACAAACCCTACAAACTCTACATGGTATCAGAGCATGAACTTGGGTAGGTCTACTTGTTGAGTTCATTGTTACTGACCGTCATCATCAGCCTCGTCGACCATATCAGTCTCGTCATCATCGATCATTGGTGTCTCCATGGTTGTGTAATGGCACGATGAGTTTTGTACTGTGTTAGTAGTTGTTCATGGCTGCAGCGATTGTTGGTTGATCATTGTTCTATTGGTTTTCGATTTGGGTTCTGTGTTTTATTCCAGAGTTTGGTGGCTGTGAGTTTCTCAGTAGGGTTTCTGTTGAGAGGGATCACTTTGAGGAAGAAGAAAATGGGTTGACCCAATTGTCCAGTTGTTTGATCCGAGTCCCGCATCGTTACCGGATTCAACCCGACCCGAATATTCAGGTTATTTTTCCTGCATTTTTTTCTTTCCCTGTTCTCTGTTTCTCTTCCTCTGGTCGATCTTCCTGCAACTTCAGTCTTCTTCTCAGTCTTTATTACGACTCATGGCAACCAACTCTGATCTTTTTTCTTCCACCTCCTCATTTCATCTTCCAATGATATCTGTTAAACTCAATGGCCAAAAATACATCTTGTGGGCTAAATCAGTAGAGATTCAGCTTAAAGGTAAAGGCCTTGGGAGCCTTCTCAGTGAGGATAAACCAAAGACAGATGATCCAAAATTCAGTACATGGGAACAACATGATGCTCAGATAATTTCTCTTCTGTTTACCACTATTGAATCTGATATTAGTTCCACCTTACTTACTTTATCTGGATACAGCTAAAGACATTTGGGACCGTCTCAAGCAGTTGTATTCTGGGACAGAAAATATTACTCGCATCTATGAAGTGTGTAAACAGTTTTTCAGCCTTGAGCAAGGTAATCTGAGTTTAGAGGAATATTATTCTAAAGTAATGGGAATTTGTGAGGAACTGAAGATGTATCAACCCCTCACCTCTGATGTTCAACGTATTCAACAACAGCGTGCATATTTTAACGTTGTTCGCTTCCTCATTGGCTTGTCATCGGAATATGAGCCGGTCTATGCACAGATTTTGGGTAGCCCTAGCCTTCCATCTCTTCCTGTCGTATTTTCTTGACTCCAACGAGCTACTCTTTCTTGTGGCACTTCTGGTGTAAATGTTGATACTGGCGGTGAACGTTCAACTTTATTTGTCTCCCAGAGTGGAAATCAGAATTCTTGTGGAGGTCGTTCTACCCGTGGCGGCTGTGACTCAAGGGGTGACCGTGGTTGAGGAAGAGAATCCAGAAAATATAGTCACTGCAGTCTCACAAATCACACTCTGAATTACTGTTGGGATCTCCACGGTAAACCGAAAACATCTGCCTATGCAAATCAGGTGTCCTATAAAGAAGATAATTCTCATTCACCAGCTCCACCCACTGATTCCTATGAGGTTGCCGAGTCTGATATGATCATTATCGCACGTAATGAGTATGCTCAACTTATGTCTCAGCAACGGGCACCTACCTCATCTTCCATGGCTTCGTTCGCTCAATCAGGCAGTACATCAGCATGTCTCTTTGTCTTTCACTCACATTCCTTGGATTATTGACACTGGCACATTCGATCACATGACTGGTAGTTCTCACCTTTTATCTGATTTTCGATATGTCACTCCTCCACAAAGTGTTACCCTTGCTAATGGTTCATCAACTAAGGTTTCTGGTTTAGGAACAACTCATCTTTGTTCTTCCATGTCTCTCTCTTCTGTCTTGTATGTTCCTCAATTCCCTTATAGTTTGATGTCTATTAGTAAGATTACTAAAACTCTTCATTGCTCAATCACATTTTACCCCACATTCTTTGTTTTTCAGGATCTCAAGACAAAGAAGAAGATTGGTATGGGGCATGAAGTAGATGGCTTGTATTACTTCGATTTTGAGCACGTCAAGTCCCCAGTCTTAGTAATGTTAGGTCTATATCATGTGAAGCATGTGAGCTTAGTAAGCATCATCGTGTATCTTTCAAACCTAGAGTTAATAATCGAGTGCCCAGTCTTTTTCAGTTAGTTCATTCAGATGTATGGGTCCAATAAAGCATATTTTTATTAATGGATTTCGTTATTTTGTTTCCTTTCTGGATGATTACTCACGCATGACTTGATTGTTTTAATGAAAGATAGCTCTGAGTTATTTTCCATCTTTCAAAATTTTCGTAAAGAAATAAAAAACCAGTTTGGATGTTCCATTAAAGTTGCTTCTTATAATGCTAAAAAATATTCTTCTGATCCTCTTGATACTTATTTTCATGCTAAAGGGCATTATTCATCAAACCTCTTGTACTTATACCCCTCAGTAAAATGGTGTGGCTAAGCGTAAAAATCGTCATCTCTTGGAAGTGACTCATGCTCTTTTATTCCATATGCATGCTCCCAAAAGATTTTGGAGTGATGCTGTTTTTACTGCATGTCATCTGATAGTATGCCATCATCTATGTTACAAGGGAAGTTTCCCCATTCTGTTCTATTTCCTGATTCAACCTTGTTTACTCTTACTCCTCGAGTCTTTTGATGTGTTTGTTATGTCTATAATCTTGGACCTAGTTTTGACAAACTTGACCCTCGTGCCACTAAATGTATGTTTCTTGGGTATTCCCGCACTCAGAAAGGTTACCGTTGTTATAGTCCTATTCTTCGACAATCTTTCATTAGTGCTGATGTGTCTTTTTTTGAGTTTGTCCCATTCTGATCGTAGTTCTCCTATTGGTATTACTTAGGAGTCCTCTTTGCCGCCTCTTCCCTTTTTGTCTCCTAATTTGGATCCTCCCCAATCTGCTGCTCCATTAAAGGTTTACAGTCGGAGATTCAAGCTGCCTATTATGCTTACACTATCTTCTTCGGAGACTTTGGATCCACCACCGCTTGCTGTGTCCGACTCTTTACCTATTTGCTCTACGTAAAGGTACTAGGTCTTGTGTTACTCATCATCCCATTACTAACTATGTCTCATATAATACTTTATTGCCTTCTTTCTCATGTTTTTCGTCCCAGTTGTGTGCGACCTTTGTTCCTAAGACTGTTCAGGATGCCCTTTCTCATCCAGGATGGAGGAAAGCAATGGAAGATGAAATGGATGCCCTACATCGCAATGGGAAATGAGATCTTGTTCCTTTGTCTCTTGATACTAAACCTATTGGTAGTAAGTGGGTTTATACTATCAAATATCTTCCTAATGGTTCTATTGAGCGTTTAAAGGCTTGCCTTGTTGCTAAGGGGTACACTCAAACTTATGATGTTGATTATGATGACACATTTTCTCCCGGTGCCAAGATTTCATCTATTCGTGCTCTTATTTCACTTGTTGCTAATCGTCATTGGCCCTTGTTTCAGTTAGATGTTAAGAATGCCTTTTTACATGGCGACTTAGCTGAACACCTGGGTTTGTTGCTCAGGGGGAGTATCGGCACAGTGTTTGTTGCTTAAAGAAGGCTCTTTATGGTCTGAAAAAATCATCGAGAGCTTGGTTTGGAAATTTTTCAGAGGCAACATTAGAATTTGGTCTTCACAGATGTTAGACAGATCATTCAGTGTTTCATCAACATACTGGAGCTGGTTTCATTTTTCTTATGGTTTATGTTGATGACATCGTTATCACAAGTGATGACTATGTGGGCATTACTAAGTTGAAAGAGTTTCTATAGCATCGGTTTCATACTAAAGACTGAAAACTTAGATATTTCTTGGGAATTGAAGTTGCTAGATCAAAGAAAGGTATCAGTTTGTTCCAAAGAAAATATGTGTTGGATTTATTAGAAGAAACAGGGTTTGTTAGGTGGTCGTCCAGTTGATGTTCTTATAGATCAGAACACAGAACTCTTAGTTGATGAGGGTGATGTGTTTGACGATCCCAGCAGATACCGACGACTGGTTAGGAAGCTAATTTATCTTACTATTGCTTGGCCAAATATCTCATATGCAGTTAGTGTAGTGAGTCAATTCATGGGAGCTCCTTGGTGCCACATTGGAATGCTGTTGTTCGGATTATCCGATATCTCACACGAGCTCCGGGCCTTGGATTGTTGTATAAATCCAATGGGCATCTTAAGGTGGAAGGTTTTACAGACGCTGACTGGGCTGGCTCTCCTTCAGATAGAAAATCCACAATTGGATACTACACCTTCTTAGGAGGTAATCTAGTTACGTGGAAGAGTAAAAAGCAAACAGTGGTCGCACGATCTAGCGCTGAAGCTGAGTACAGGGCGATGGCTCATACATCTAGTGAGTTGACATGGTTACAACATTTTTGTGAAGAACTTAGTCTAGGAGTTTAGACCCCAATTTCATTGTTTTGTGATAATAGAGCAGCCATCCATATTGCCTCGAATCCTGTGTTTCATGAGAGGACTAAGCATATTGAAGTTGACTGTCACTTTACTTGTGACAAAATATTGAGTGGCAACATCTTTACTCCATTTGTGAAGTTTGAAGATCAATTGGCCGATATGGTCACTAAGGCTCTAGGTCATAATCGTTTGAAGGCTATTTGTTCTGCTGGGATTATATGATATATATTCTCCCGCTTGAGGGGGAGTGTTAGAATAGTTAATATTGGGATACATATGTAATTGGTTTACCCCACATGGGTAATTTAGTCTTTCTCTCTTTATTCTTATGTATATATATATATAATATGTTAGGGTGAGAGGGGAGTTAAAATTGTCAACTCTCACCAATTTCCCAGTTGCGTCTCAACTTTTATTCTTTTTCTTCTTTTGTAACTTAATCTACAAACCCTACAAACTCTACAACTTTCAATTTCCAACCAATATTTTCTCTCATTTTCAATTGATTGGTGTTCATCCTCATTTTGGTTTATTCAATTTTTTTTTTTTTAAACTGTGTTGCTTCTTGATTGCTCAACGTCCAGGATAATATAGAGTAGCAGACATTTCTAATGATCTGAAATAATTTTCTTTTGCCTAGCTAGTCTATGATTTCACCACATAATTTCACAAAAGATGTCTATGGTGATGCTTAATATATCTGAGAACCCATATCTCTTGAATCAATAGCCACCTAGGTACATTATGTCTTTATATCTTAAACTTTCGGATCTTGTTTACGTAAATTAGTTTTCCCACTTTATAACTGAACTTTCTATGTCATAAAAGCAATCACTTTTTTAAGAATAATATTTGTAATACCAATTGCACTTATTAATTATTTTGAATTGTATTCTGTTTTTTTCTTTGTATTGATGGTTAATTGTTGCATCTGATATGACAATATTAGTCGCCTTTGCAGGATCTTGAGCTCTCTGAAATTGTTACAGTCCACAAACTGGAATTTATAAATCTTGTCATGCAGGGTTGACATTACTGTACTTGTTTTCACATGTTTTTCATATGTATTCGATGAGTGAATTTCTTATTGGTGAATTTGATATGCTTGTTACCGTACTTGTATTTCATCATGGCATGATAAAGAGAGCTTTTTCTACTCAATGTCTCTCCTGCTGTTAATTTCCATAATCTTGCAAGGCTCTCAAATGTTATAGTTTCTGCCATTTTTGGTTTAACCAAATATTTCTGTACTCTTAGTAGCTACTTGAACGTTTATTTGTATTTTTATATTTATTTATTTATTTTCCTAAAAAATATCTTCTATAATGACTTGGAATTTGAGCAAAACGAGTTTTCCAGGTTTCCTAAAGGTAACTTCAGTCATGGTTTACGTCTCCCTTGATATTGATTATGAGGAAGGAAAATGTCATTTAAGGCTAGTTGCATTCTCCTCATTTTGCAAAGCTTAATTGAGTAATGGCATACATGCTCTACATTTCTATGCAGTGGTTTAGTGGCCCGGTTGAATACTTGTCTGAACAAAATCTTTGCCGTATCTAATATATTAATCTTACTGCGTATTAGGTACTGCAACTCTGCATCCTACTTCTTTCCATTGTTTCATTTTTGCTTTTTCCGGCTTTTGGAATCTAGATATGCCACTTGCCAATGCTCAACCAATTGTAAGTTGACAATGTTCATTTCTCAAAGAGTCCAAAGGTTTACTTTTGCAAATGCATTGTGTCCTTGCATTAAATTTTTTACTCGAAACATGTTTTGTCCCTTTTATTAGCAGAGAAAAGTTACTCTCTTGTGCAGGATTGTACACCCCTTGAATTTTCATATATGCTAACATTTTTTAACCATATTTTTACTCTCGATTTGACATTGATTTGTCTCCATATTCTCTTTTTTCGTTTCTATAATGTGTGTATAATTTTTCGCTTCTTGATTGCTGGGCCATATGGAATAGCTGGTCTTTATAGCAATTTTTAAAAAATTCTTTGGCTTGGTAGTTGATCTACGATTACACGATTAAACTGCGCAAGTAATTTTGCGGAAGATGTGTATGCTGGAGAGCTCGTATCTTTCGAATCATAAGCCAGAAAAAGGTATTATATTATGCCGTATATGACTTTAACTGTTATAATATTGTTTATAGAAATTAGTATTCTCACCAGGGATGGAGGCAAAAATTTCAATTTGGGGGACCGGATTAAAAAAAGAGAGAGGGCTAGCCCAGTGCACAAGACTTCCGTCATTGCAGAGTTTGGGGCTGAACTAGTGTTGTGTGATTAAAAATTGAAAAATTTATAAATCAATCACAATATAATTTTCTTTATAATATTTAGTATATATGTTGAAGAAAATACAATCCAAAAAATGAACCTAAATAAGTAGTTATGAAAACTGATATGGAAAAGAAGAAAAATAGAGAAGAGGATGTGTAGGTAAAAGAAGTAGTTGTAAAGAAAACACATTGTTCAAGAATTAAATTTTATTCAGCAATTGTTTCAATTTTTGAAAAACAAAAATTTGATTACTTTGATTCCACTTTGAAGAATTTGTCATTATTACCTTGATGAAATATTAAGATAGAAAATATAACATTTAACTTGAACAAAACTTAGCATAACACAATTAGCTGGAACAAAATAGAGAAGTGCCTTGATAATTTATACAAGGAGTAGCTGTAGAATTTGTCATCTAACACGTAACAGCTAAAAATATTAGCATATATGATAATATTATTGTTGTTGGCATTCTTGTCATCTTAGCCTCACGATATTTTAGTTTTTACTACTTCTCACGAAACTGACTGATAAAGACGCTCATGTATTTTTATTAAATATATGATTTATTCTCTCTTTTGAATTCATATAATAGATATTATACTTTAAATATGTAAATGTAAATAAAACAATGATATATTGCTGTAAAATCTACTAACAGTGAACTCATATTTTTATTTTACAATATTTGGGCTTTCAAAAGTAGGCTAAATATGTCCAAATTTAAATTTATATGTGTTTTGAGATGACACAAGTTTATATTTATTTCTAAATTCATAATTATTGGGGCAATAAATTTATTATTATTATTTTTTTTTTTTTGGGGTCACAAGTAGGGGTATTTATATTAGATAACAATTTTTGTGGGGGCATAAGAAGAAATTTTGAAAAAAAATTGGGGGGCATTGGCCCCCCTCTAGTTCCGCCCCTGATTTGAACCTCATAACCAAATGCCTACATGAAGATTGGAAGTCAAATCTTTTGGAATAATTTATAGAATCTGTAAAAGCGTATCAACTGGACTTATTGGTTCTTTTGAAGTCAATTTTTTTTTTTTTTTCTCTGTATTGATAATTCTTTGTTGCTTCTGATATCTCAAGTCTGGTTCCCTCTGGAGGATCTTGAGCTTCCTGAAAATTGTTACAGACTCCCAATCGGTTAATTGGTATTATAATGTAGGTCTGCTGTTATTTCAGCACTTGTAATTACCTCGTCGCAGGTTTTACCATATCATGTCGAATGAGCAAGTCCTTCGGTGGGGAATTAGGTCTCCACCAGTTTTATTGGTTAATTATATCTAATTTCATAAACAATTTGGTTGAAATTAGACTTGCTAACTTAGTGAAACTATTTGCAACTAGACCTAAAATAGGCCTCACCTGTCAGCTGATATCCTGTTTGGCTTGGCTTGCTGAGTTTGGCCCAGGTTAGGTTCAAATCCAGACCTCCAGTACCCAACCCTGCTCTGACCTGTCAGCATCTGGGCCTGCTACATGCTGTGATATTAATTTTGTGGTTCTTACCATATTGCTTGAAAACTGTTTTTATGTTGTTTGACGTTGATCTTATATATGGCAGTGAGATTTCACTTTACATTTAATGGTGAGCCTAAGTTACTGAATGAAAACAAGACTGATGGAAAACATGATTCTTCCTAACTTATGCATTGGGCTTGTTTTGCTTGTTTGCTCCCTGTTTATTCGTCTGGATCATGTTCTGCGGAGAAGGCCTGAAAGGCTTCGATCAAAGCTTCAAAGGCAAGGGATTGATGGCCCCCAGCCTTCCTTATTCTTGGGTAATATTCCGGAGATTAAGCGGATGATGTCAATGGTCACTATTCCAAAGGCTTCAAGCAATACCTTAGAAGAGCCCCTGCCACTTGATTATTCTTCCATTATCTTCCCTCATTTTAAGCATTGGACAAAACAATATGGTATTTCTAACATATATATCTTGTAGTATTTTCCATGAGGGCACGTTTCATATTTACTGAAAAGTGAGTGCATGTTTCTTATGAATCACGAGTTTTAGTTGCTTGAAGTTCCCATTGACAACGAACATTATGCTTTGTTGTTGTTTGCTTAACAATGAATATGTCTGCAGTTGAAAGTTTTCTTACAGATTGTGGGGTAGAAGTGAATTCTAGTATCCTTGCAAGAAGATATTATGATATGCAAGCAATAAAACGATGACACTCGCCCCCGGGGGCCTAGCAGTGATGGTAAGGTGTTGGCCTTGGGTAATCACTCGCCCGGGTTCGAGCCTTACCCCCTGCTAGTTTCTTGACTAACCCGGTATTGTGGCTGTGGGGCCGGCTATAGTATCCCCATTTTGGTGCCTCAGGGTGGGGTCCAACGGGTCTTGTCTTGGGGAGTTCTGGGTCATCAAAAAAAAAAAAAAATAAAAAAAAAAATGATGACACCATGATGCTGATTATTGACCTGGCTAGCTTTTGCAAGTTACTATATAAATTTGCATTTATTTTAAGCTGCAATTTCAAAGATTGATTTTGACCCCCTTTATCCAATTTTATTCTATGTGATGTTAGCTCATATTTTTGATTGTCAAGTGTGTGGTATGTGGATTCGACGAGCAACACAATACAGTGCTTGCTTATCCACTCAATTATTTCAATTTGCCTTGATTTGTGGTTGTGGTTGGCTGTGTGATTGGGCAATTGAGAAACTTGGAATGTTGTTAAAGGGGGGAAAATTAGGCACTTTAGAGTCATTATAGTGAACTTGTGACTTGATAGGATTTGACTATTGCTATGAAAGTCCCATCTTGCTTGTTTATTAATCAATTGTTTTGTCTCAAAAAAGAAAAGAAATGAAAAAACCGGGAACCTTGATTGTTTGAATAACTTGGTCAAGAGATCTAATTTTTCAGACCACTGATATTAAAATCTCGTTCGCCCTAAGTTTATCTTGTTTTGTTTCTGAATGTCATAGTTGATAGCATTACTTGTTACTTACTATATTATTACTTTGCATATCATCATGGTCTGATTGTCTGCTTGATTTGGTTTTTTACCTCGATCTGGTCCCTTTTTCAAAACTTAATTTGATGTTATTGATGAAGTCATAATGCCAGGAAAAATTTTCTTCGTTGCAATGGGGCGGGTACCTCTGTTATATGTGACAGATCTTGATCTGGTAAGAGCGATTAAACTCTACATATCACTGGACTTGGGGAAGCCTGCTTATCTACAGAAGGATAGGGGGCCTTTATTAGGTAAGGGCATTGTGACTACAAATGGTGCAGTTTGGTCTCACCAAAGAAAAACAATAGCTCCTGAGCTATATATGGATAGGATTAAGGTATTTTTTTTCCCATACATGAATGAAGTTTAAACGTTTAAACTAAATATTTATTATTGTATATCTACTCCTTTTAAATGCTTGTTGTGGGTTTTATAATATATATATTGATTCCAGGACTTACTAAACGTAGTGGTGGAGTCTGCGAGCGCACTAGTGAAATCATGGGAGAGTATAGTTGAAAGTGAGGGTGGGACTGCAGACATAATAGTGGATGACTATGTCAGAAACTTCACATCTCGTGTATTTTCGAAGGTATTGTTTGGAAGCAATTATTCCGTAGGAAGTAAACTACTTCCCATATGTGTTGCTCTTATTAAGGCTTCAGAAAAGCCAACCATACTCGATGGGCTTCCCTTCATGAGGTAGATCCTTCCTCTTTTTCTTTGCTTGAATTAAGTAATTGTGGGACCTTAATTTCCTCCCCAGATTCATATATGGGATTTATTTACTGATTAAGGCCGTCAGTGCATCACATTCTTTACTCCTGTGATTGATGCACCTTAAGTCTCACCTTTCGGGTATTAACAGCTCTTGATTTTGATATTCTTTTCCCTTTTGATTTATATATATATTTTTTCTGTTGAATAACCTTCTATTTGGGAGGGAATTTAGGGTAGATTGGCTGCCTTTGCCCTTTCAATATGAGGGTTGGGCTGCATGGCTAGGAAATTTGTTCCAACCGTTTCCTTCACAAGTATTGTCCTTGGAGTAATTGAGGGTACTATGGAAACTGTCATCTCAACTCATCACTCCCCTGCTTTTTCCCTCTTGAATCAGGTATCTTCCCACTAAGAAGAACAGACAGATGTGGAGACTAGAGAAACAGATACACTCAATTATTTTAGATGCAGCAAAGAAACATGATGGAGCTGCAGTTGATGGCATGTTAAAAACCATTTTAGAGGGTGCCAAGAATGGTGAGCTGGGGCCATTAACTCCGGACCAATTTATAGTTGACAATTGCAAGAATCTTTACCTTGCTGCTTTTGAAGTGAATGCCATGGCTGCTGTCTGGGGTCTAATGTTATTGGCTTCACATCCTGAATGGCAAGCTCGCACTCGCGCGGAGGTTCTAGAAGTTTGTGGCGGCCATATGCCGGATGCTGATATGATTGGCAAGATGAAAGTGGTACGTGATCAACCAATTGGAAACTGCAGAATTATTATTTTTTTTTTTTTTCTTCCTAGATGGGACTCACACACACTGCCTCCACTGAGGTTCGAACTCCTGACCTCCCTTTGGGAGGTAAGAGCCTGGTACCGCTAGGCCCCAGGCCTGTTGGTGGAAACTGCAGAATTTGCCATGAATTGTTATTTTTTTGCCTCAATGGTGGGACGATTCTATTCTGAATCTCGTTGATGTGATGCAGATGAAAATGGTGATACAAGAAGTGCTACGCCTTTATCCAGTAGTAGCGTTTGTGTCAAGGGAGGCGCTGCAAGATGTGAAGCTTGGAAATATGATAGTACCAAGAGGAGTTAACATGTGGGTATGGCTGCTAGCATTGCACAATGACCCTGAACTCTGGGGACCTGATGCAGACAAGTTCAAGCCTGATAGGTTTGCTAATGGAATTTCTGGAGCATGCAAGTGCCCACAAGCTTACATGCCATTTGGTGTTGGGGCACGTGTTTGCCCCGGCCAGAGCTTAGCTATGTTAGAGTTGAAGGTTTTCTTTGCGGTCATCTTGTCCAGATTTTCTTTCTCCCTTTCCCCTAACTATCGCCACTCTCCTTATGTCAGTTTGCTTTTAGAGCCTAAACATGGTGTCAATCTCCTCATCCGCAAGATATGAGAGCTTTCTGAAGCTTTAGCATATGAAATATATATGTAAAATATTGTTATAATAAACTTTGGATGATCTATGATTATTTCTGTCGCGAAATGTTTGAGTCTTGTCTTACAATTTGTCATTGTTCCACTTGGTCTTGAATGTGCTCTTTGAATGGCACAGAGGACAAAGGTCCAATGAATAGGAAATCTGCTGTTACGATATGTGTTTTGCTGTAAATAGTTAACATAGTTGGGTGCTTCACCTGAATACTTTAATTCTTCAGATATATTAATTCCTAGAAAGTATGTCGTTATACATAAAAGAATAGAAAATATTATATTGTATTGTATTACTACGTAAATAGTAGAAGGTGAGTGGCCGGTGAACTAGTCTGTGTTGTAGGTCCCGTGAACAATTAATCTGTGCTGTAGGTATAATCATTAATGATAATGTGTAATGTATAAGAACCTTAAATGATATATAAATAATAATCTAATATGTACAATATCTCGAACTGTACATATTTTTTTTTTTTATAAGATATAATTAATTTATGATATTAATATAAGTCACATATAGCGGGAACGCGACAGCGACAAATTTAAAATTAGTTGAGAACGGAGCGTTGTGAGAGCGAACAGGAGCGTCGTGAGAGCGTTGTATATTTATTTTTATGTACTTATTTCACTTAATATACTATCATTTTTAATTATTAAATATTATATTTTGTAATTTTAATTTTGAAATTATTCAAAAATAATCAAATTTTAAAATAAATTTTATGGATTAAATAAATGTTACTATAATTAAATAAATTTTATGGAGTAGTAAATATACTTCATATATATATATATATATATATATATAATTGATGAATTAAAAATATACACAGGGCAAAGCCCAGCCAAAATATGAACAAAAACAAAGGGCTTTGACTAAAGCCCAACCCAAAACCTAGATCGCCATGCCAAAAGCCCTTCCCAATCCACGGTTGGTCCAAGAGACAAAAGACAATTTACAGTATTATATAGTCTAGAAAACCCTAGGCAAAGTTACTCAACATTCTAGAAGAGAGAGGAAAAGCCTCCATGCTTAATCCTGCTCCGGTGGATGAGTCTCCTTGTGAAGACAAAGTCACTCGCATAGAAAGCAGCCTTGTCCAGATCCGATTGATAACAAATATGATTATGCGTTCTCAAAAATTATATTCGCGAATTCAAAAAACGAGTTCGCGAATTCAAAGAAACAAATTCGCGAATTTTGCACGATTTCGCTCCCAATCCACCGATCCGCGTGCAAAGCTTGGGAGCGTGACCCTCAAATGCGAACTGTGTGACTAAGTGTATACTTTGTTTTCTTCCAAATTGCTTTCTTAGGAAGCATTTTCCCAATATAACTCACATGATTTTGAATTGATATAATAAGATAAGAAACATAATAAAATACAACCTTAAATGAATTGTGAAAATATAATTTTATCGAAAATAATAGTAACAATATAGAAAGAAAATAAAAGAAATAAACAATTTCACTGTCAAGTTATAATATCTCAAAATTAATACAATGTAATATTCTTTGAACTCTCTCTGCACACAAAATTATCCAACGGGAAAGGAAACAAAAAAGATCAAACAAAAAGATATTAAATTCAACCATCTAACATATCCGTGAATTAGCCAACCTAAAGAAGTAAAAATTCAGGCTTACGTAGCAGGTTAAGAAAATTTAATATATATATATATATATATATATATATATTCAATAATCCTTATGCATCAACTGATTGTATTGAATTTTAGGATAGGATTCGATTATGGAGATGATTTTTTTTTTTTTTTTTTTTTTTTTAGCAAAGCAAAAAGGACAGAAAGATAAGAAACAAAAGAAC
>JAOTQH010000007.1:3348826-3361792 GCA_025631255.1 Cornus kousa | reverse complement strand
GAATCTTTTTGCTTGATTTGACCTGTTGACATTTTGGGGATGAACAGGTCAATAGAATTCCAATGGCATGGTTAAAATCTGGGGAAGAAGTCAAATTTTGTTCCAGTTGTACTACTTAGTTAATCAATCAGCTTTCATGTCAGACCCTATACCATGTTTGGACTACTTGGGTTTTGTGGAAGGAATATTTTGATATGCCAATGTGGCTTAGGCGGCTTTCAGTGCTGATGTTGTTTGTTTGGAAGCGAGCACATCTAGAAGTGATGCGCGCAATTTGGAGCGTAAAGAGTTCTACAGCTTCACTGGAAAGAGGAACATTTTTTTATAGAAGACAGCTCCCTAGCACATTTTTTTTTTTTTTTTATTTATAGATTGGGGGTGTTGGGCTGTCTTATATTCAGCTGGCAAATCCTGGGGGCTGGCCGAATTTTGATGATGCTAAAGCAGGAACTTGAAGGAGGGGCCTGCCTACTCGCTATTGCAGAATTGATTGCTGCTTCGGTCATGAGCAGCTATTATTTTTTAATATGATTGACAAATTGTTGTTAGTATCGTAATAATTAAGTTTGGTTTGGGTTTTAAGTAGTGATGATCTTGTAGTTATACTTCTTACTGATTGAGTAGAAAAATGGGAAATCAATGTCAACTGCACAAGGTGTAAATTTGAACCAAGAGAAGGAAACATGAGTAGTTAGGGTTAGGGTTAGGGGTCCAGGCGGTTTGGTTTGGACTGGTTAAGAGTTTTTCTTGGAATCAAATCAATTCTAATGGATTTATAAAATTTGGAACCAAATCGAACTATTTGACTAAAGGAATCAAACCACACCAAATCGTGAAAAACCGGTAGGTTCAGTTTCACCTTTTTATTTTATTTTATTTTATTTTATAAAAGTATTCATATTTTAAAATTCAGTACAACTATAAACCAAGTTACTAACACATTATTAATATATAATTTATGATCACTTAGGTAGAAATCATTAATGCATTAGATAAGGAAATGGCCTTTAATGCATTAGATAAGGAAGTGGCGGGTTATATTTTTTATATTTGACATGCATTGACCAAATATAGTAGGCTCATAAAAATAGTAGGCTAACAATTCTGTCTAATTGATCGGTGCAAATATCATTAGTCTTAATATATTTAGAACTTTTAATTCATTCTTCTCCATCACTGAAGTGAATAAATTCAGAATGGTTAATAACCTAATGCATTTAGAATTACTAATTCAACAGCAAACAATTGGATACAATTCAAAAATCATCTAATAAGTTGATATGACTTAAGAAAATTAAGAGTGGACCCAGGATTGATAGTTGCTACAAAATTTCTAAATGATTTGGATTGTAGGATTATATTATAGGATAATCCTTGCCTACTCACCGGTGAGTAAGAAGTCTATACTTACCACGTATGTGGCGCAAGGCTAAATTGACACATGTACTTATTATTTAAATAAATAAAAAATAAAAGATTTTGTAGAATATTCGAGTTAAACCCAATAAAAAATAGGATACAAATTAAAACCCTAATTGGATCCTTCCCCTCTCTATGCTCTCACTACCTGCAAATCTCTGTCAATGTCTCAAGTTTTCTCTATCGCCATATGGGCTTCAGACAAGATGTGGTGGCCAAAATAGTCGACTGAGGGAATTTAGGAAGTAAAGTGATGCAATGGTTATGCTATTCAAGTGGGCGATCCAACAACTGGAAATCCTGGAAAAATGTTAATTACCACATAATCTTGAAGCATCAGGCAGCAAATTCATTACATAGCATGACATGAGGATGAAAGGAATAGTTATGGACAGCTTTATTAGAGCTACCAAGTGTATGTGATGCAAAGTCTTTGAATATTCTTTTACCATGCCTATCAACAATCCCACATAGGCTCTGCAAATTTGTTTCTTAATTAAAAGAAATGGAAAATACCCTATTATAACCGTACTTTGTACAAGTACAACACCATGCCTAAATCAAAATGTCAACTGACACCTCTATAGGTATCTATAGTGATGGACAAAAATAGAGGTAGTCGATGGTGAGGGAGAGGGATTTGCAGGTCTGTCTTCCGTCAAATTGTTAAAAGAGTACTAAGAGATATGAGAGAGGGAGACATTTAGATTAGGGCTTCAATTTAGATCCGATTCGTTATAGGTTTAACCCAGATATTGTGCAAAATCTTTTGTCTTTTATTCATTTAAATTTTGAGTATGTGTGTCAATTTAACCTTGCGCCACATATGTGGTAAGTATGAACTTTCTACTCACCTGTGAGTAGGCAAGTATTGTCCTATAGGATATTATATATATGGTATAATTTCATATATATATATATAACATAACAGTTTGATCTAGTTCGGTCCTAAATGACCTCAAACCGTGACCTATCTTTGCGGTTTCACAAATTTAGAATCATGATCAAACTAAACCATTAACGAATCAAACCAAATTGTTCGATCCAATTTGAATTTTTGGTTTGACTGGATTTTTGTGCACTAGTCAGGGTTGTTACAATTTACTCTCATGCCAAGTCTATATGGCGGTTGTACTTGTTGCCCTCATGGATTTCAAATAATGAGCACGATAAGTTCCAAGGTGGTGTTAGCAAAGATCACAGATTGACACATTATACACATAATGCGGTAGCTTCTGAATTTTCTCAGATACGACTACTGAATTTTCTCATGGCACGCGGGCAGCTGTGTAGACTGATGAAGTTACCAGCCCTGTACATGATGTCACATTAAGTCTGAGGAAATAAATACACATAAGAAATGTTTATGTCAGAAATGTGTTTACGTGTTTATTTTCATTGTAAATAACCTATTTGGGTTTAAATCCGTCCATGACGTGCGCTGTTGCAGGGTGGTTCTTGATCGTGCATTTAACCTAAAAAAAAAAAATCACCGAGCTACTATAAAATACATAAGTTTATTCCTTGCGTCAATGCGTCTTGATTCTTTTTTGTTGCTCCTTGGATAAGCTCCAATTGAATCAGATAATAATAAACCAAGGGAAAATCGAGTACTGAAAAGTTAAAAAGTTCGAAGTGCTATTTTTAAATATATATTATAATCTGTGACAATAAATTGTGCAAGGCTTCTCAAAAATTACCTTCACAAATAAAAATCAAATGCAAATTTTTGTACACACAACAATGTCAGAATCCAATGGAACAAAGCCCGGACCACATCACTTCAAACCTGCCAGCCCTACTCATCGAATCCAGCAGCAACATTGGTTACCCCAAATCTGTATACAAACCTGAAATTTTACTTGTGTTTTACAAAGATTTATTTGATCCACAATTGGCAGAAGAGAAAAAGAGAACTGCCACACTCACATCAGACAATCTGCCTTCACACAATGTTCATTTGAAACCGAGGCCGCGTATATTGGATTCTAAAATATATTTATGACCTCTTGGCATTTCTCAACTTCTCCCAACTAGAAAAAACCAACCTCAGCAGAGAATACAGTACCGCTTGTAAGCAAGAGAGTATGAAGTTCCAGCAAGAAGAGGGCCAGTACCATGGATATAGCAACCGGAAAAACAGACTAATAAGATGCCGAGGAATTCGCCCAACCTGAACCAAAGCATCAATTTACTCCATAAGAATTCCCAATTAAATTGAAAAAAAAAAAAACACTCAGCAAAAATGGCAATTAATTTAATTTAATTCACACCATAGACACCTGGCCAAATCTAGGTGTATTTGCAATGTAGCATCAGGCAAGTCATCTAGTCAAAGCTTGAAGAAAATGAATTGCAATGAACCTCGCTCATACGTAAAGCAGCCACTATCAAACTATTACTAAAGCGACGAGCATTCTGGTTAGAATACTGGAGTATTTAATTACGAATAGATTATAAAACACAACACACTTCATCCCTACCACAAAATGTGTGGGACGTTAATTTTGGTAGATTATAACAATGGGCAGCTGTTCGTCGTCGGAGAAGGGAATATAGATTCGGGCCATAGTTGTTCTGTCATTAGTTTAACTGATGAGTTGGTATGTTTTATTGATCTTCCAGTAATGTGCGTAATCATAAAACAATATCAACGCAGTGTGAACACTGAATTGAGTGCGAACAAACAGTTTTACTGCAAGAGGCAATGGATTGCACCACCAGGGGAAAAGGGAGAAAAAGCATGCAGCTTTCTAAAAAGGTCCACTAAAGAGGTCACTTCCACGTGTTATGAAGTTAAAAACCAAAGTCCTTATAGTTTTCAATTTTTGACTCCTGAAAGCATATACGTCTTCCAGGATTCCAGCTTGTACAGAAGAATACAAGGAAGAACAGTAAACATTGTTGCTCTACAATTACGAATCTATTTCACCTTTTGAATAAATTCTTTAATTAAACAAATGAAAAATTCCAACAAAATAGAACTCTTCTATACAAGGCACAAGCATATTCAAGCAGAATGGTCAAAATAAGATGAAGTTAACACACACCCATTGATTGTAAGTCGATATCATTATTAAGATAAGATAATTGAAAAAGGGCTTTAGCCCAGTGCGGCAGTGCACGAGGGAGGCTCCAGCAGGATCTGGGAGGGCCAGATGTACGTAAGATATGAAAATTACTCGCATTAAAATTCTCCGATAGATAATCTTAGGCTAGAAATAAAAATTTACTCACAGGAAAAAGCAAATCTAATGCCTCCCAGGCAGCATGACGAACAACTCTTGTTGGATACATTGGACCTCCAGGAGAAGTGAAGCTATATAAGCAAGTTTTCAATCTCGTACTCGTGGTCATTCTCAGTTCAAGACCTGCAGAGATTAGTCAGGCTGCAATGAACATGATATTCTAGATTCTTGCCTGAATCATATTATATTCAAATGACTTTTAGTCTCATCAGTATGATCAACGGTTGAAATTCTACTACCTTGAAGTACTTTAAGGTGAGAAAGGTAATGTATCAGTACTGGCTCCACCTTCAACTTTTGAAGCTGACCAATCAGGAAAATTTAAACCCATTAAGAAAAAAAATTCACCATAGCAACAAAAATAAAGTCATCAAAGGAAGCCATCTCTAAGGACAGTAATATAATTCTCACCTGATCTGCGAGTTCGATAACAAAAATGTCTGCTCGACCACCAACTAAGAACGCATTTGGGAAATCAGGAAAATGTTTCAAGAAGCTCTCCAGCTTGTCGGCTGTACAATGCATATGATCAGACGCAGGCAATTTCACATCTTGAGGTTCAACAGAAAAGTGCACCACTAACCAGACCTACCTAAGTCGTAGAAAATTATGAACCTTGAAAGTAGAAGGAACAGATCTTGTTGGGCCTGAGTAGTGAAGAATGTGCAAGAAAATATTTCGTCATTAGGAAAGTGCACTCAAAATACTGATTGAATCACTACATAAATTATTAGCATGAGAAAAAAATATGGGCAGGATCAATATTAACCTGCAAGGGGATTTTCTCTAATCGGTCAGGCACCAGTGCAACCTCCTCCAGTAAATACTGAATCCAACAGAAAGGACAAGAGTGAAACATATATCTTCAATAGCATTATGCAATGTAAACAGCAGAGAATATTTTACCCTAAAAAAAGGAATCATACCCGGAAGAGTGTTTGGAAACGTCTCGTGTTTGTTTGGATGTCAATCCTGCAGACAAACAAATAATTACATTACAATAAAGCATCATTTATATTCTTTTTCCCAGGGAAATTCAAAGAACAATGAATAAGACAGTTACTACAAATGATAAAATAAATAAATAAATAACTAAAATAATAAAAAATAAAAAATAAAGAGTGAAAGGGCTCTTAAAGACTAGCATGAGAGTAAACTAAAAAAGGTCGTTTTTTTACAAAAACTGGGATCTTACAACTATCAATGCCAAAAAATTCAAAGGAAAAGAAAGAACAAAAAATAATTAGGTAACCTAAAAAGATGCCAGCAAATTAGTTGTTGAATGTGTGTGTATGCACGATAAGCATTAAATAATCAACAGTAATTGATATTACTTGTGAACTAACTCCAAAGAAAGGCATTGGCTATCAACTTCATAAGTAACTAGTCAAAGTAACATCCAAATGTGATTGCTAATATTTACATGGACCATACCAGAAGACATTTGTAGCACCTTGAACAAGAGCTGACGAGTAACGAAGAAGAACTTCTGAATTATCAAGTTGGACTTCGAACAACTGCAAAAAAATGCAAGTTATGTAACAGGAAGGCCACAGCAAAAGAAATAAGTTCGTTAAAGCTCTAAGTTGGCAAAAATTCGAAAGCTCCATACTAATGACATGAATAGTGCATCCTGAACCTCCCATAACCTTAAAACTGTTCCTTTAATGCTCAGTTAACATGGCCACTGGACCTCCACTTGTGTATAATTTTTCATTTGCACAAAGATGGGAACCAGAATACAACCTTGGCCCCTCCTGTGTGGGAATGAGTTGGACAAATCCCATTTCTGAAAATGGACTACTCCTAAAACACTGGCCCACAACATGACAATTGGAAGAAATGAAACCATAAACAACTGTGCATCTTAGAAGGGCACTATACTATTTTGTTGTCATTATTTTCTGTTTAAAATTAGCTACTTTTATTATCTTATTATTATATTTCTCTGGAGGGAAGGATCTATCTAAATCAACCATTCCCCAAAAGCAAGGAATTCACAATCACACACACACACAAAAGACTTTATTTCTGTTTCTGGCCAACGGTGACAATGGAACCCTCAACCCACATTTAGATGCCATGCCAATATATAACCATCATGTAACAACAGCCTTGGCTGCATTTCTTAACAATGCCTGCATCTCATAAACCTAATCAAGTCAACCGGCACGTCAAGATGTTTGAAATGCTATAGAAATATTGAAATTGACTGAAAAATCTGAAGTCTAAAATAACTTATCCCCTGTCCGCCAGATAATCAACACAACAGTTTCCAGTTTACTATGTGTGCGAAGGGACCTAAGTCCTTGTTAAATGTAACATGATTAGTAATACCAGTGTCAACTTCTTACATGACAGCCTTTACCCACAGGTTTAGCCCAGGTGAGGGTAAAATTTGGATTTGGATGCTGCATCTACCCAGATATCCAATATCCACAACAGAAACATTTGCCAAGATTTCAATGAAAAGTCATTGTCTATTATATAAGCAGGTGTTGGAGTTTTACTTAGTAGTAGGCAGGAAGACAATCCAAATGGAAACTATAATAATTACAATGGTAAATAAATCACTGAATTCCCCCTACTTCATAAGGTGTGAAACTAGACCAAGGGGAATCTCCATAGAAACTAGTCCCTTAGATTTCGCACATGGAGATCGAGACACAGCCCCAGGGCTACGGGGAAAGATGTATATCAATCCATTCACACCAGAAAATCAAGATGCAGTTAAAATTCACCAAGCATTATTTATTTATATCCAGTAAGCAGGGACCTTTAATATCTTCTGCAAAGCTTTTTAAGAAAAATTAAATGTTTACTTTTTGGGATGTTCTGTATGAGTAATCAAGAGCTTTCTGTTGTGACCATGTTACCAGAATTCACTCCAAAGCAGTAAACTTGGGGTTTTAAGCAATTTATAGTGCTTATGAGATTAGAGGTTCAAAAAAATAATGAACATTAGAATAACAATCTACATTTGGTTCCGAACTTGTCAAAAATTGCACATATCTGGACAATGTTAAAGTAGATAGACAAAATATTCAAAGAAGGAATAAATTCTATGACAGTTGTGATCTGACTGACCTTACTGAGTGAGTAACCTATTCCTCATTAACCACTGTACAAACATCTGAAGCTTCTTGGATAAGGAGAGCTCCATCAAATTCTCATGATCCTGGACCGAAAATTCTATTCACCAAAACATACAGCCAACTCTGTACTCTTTTTTTTTTTTTTTTTCTTCCGAAAAATAAAAACCCACTAGAAGTTTCATTTCAAAATAGCAACACTTATCAAATGCTGCCTCAAAAAGTAGTAGCCTAAATAGCTAAGATTCAATGTGTATAAGCGAACATAAAAGATGCTAAAAAAATAGTCCATGCCCATGTGTTGAAGTATTACACGCTAGTTATTAAAGCAGTATAACCAGGAGGTCAGAAGCTAATTCGTGTAAAGCATTAGGTGATTTTCTAATTAACACAAACTAAAATCATTAATTATATTATAATGTCCCATTGAAAAAGAAAAAGAAAAAAAAAAACACTTAAAAGTTTCACATTCAAACCCTTCATTCAAATAAGCAAACCATAAAATGCAAGTCAATATGGAGTAAAAAGCAGATTATAGTTTCTACTATTTGTAACAATTGCTCTCTTTTATTGTCCAGGTGAGCCAGTCAAAATCACAACCTGTCAATGCCTCCACCTTCATTGGTTGAGAAGTCCTATTAAGTATTATTCCCAAAAAAAAATGAACAGATGATATCATGATAATTGACATGAGCTATTTGAAGAGAACCTCTATGGAAGCCATAAACACACCAGTAAACTAGTGGCGTCTAGATGGCTAAAAATCTACAAGTAGTAGGGTAGGAAAAGATTACTTCACTTTGGCCTCCATGTATATATTTTATTTGATCGACTCAAAAATAGATATTAAAGGAAGTACAAATGTTGAAAAATAAGCTTATTTTTTAAGCAAAAAATTCACTAATGCGTTCAACATCACAGCTTGAAGGAAAACTTCTACAACAAAATAGTGCAAAAGTTTACAATATACACGATCACATACCCATTTGTGGAACAGAAGGGAAAAAATGTGATGCAAATGATTGGCTCCAGAGTTGGACAATCAAATCAAGAATTGGTTTTCCATTCTCGGGCACCCAAACGAAATGATCAGCAAGCAAGTCGTAAAAGCATAAGGGACCAACATTCCCATCCTCTGCAGGGGTAATTAGATCTTCCCTACTCTGAATTATATCTGTTCCAATTCCAAAGCAGAATATGAGTACATCAAAGAACCGTAATTGAGTCGGAAATCTGAACAGCCTACGACAAATTTTAAAAGATTTAGTACATAAGAAGACTATAAAATCATCATTGTCATCATCGATCAACTTGTTAGAAGAGTAAGTTATGACTGATTAAAATGCCATAACTACAAATAACTCAAATGAAGGTATATTTCAAATGCAAGTACTATCATACACCATTAATGAAGCTTCACATATTCAAACACAATTTTTTTTACATTAGTAAAGAAAAACATAGCTTCACATATTCAAACAAATACTTTTAAAAGAAGTGACCCTACACTGCAAACCCCCCTACTGAAAGGAAAAACTTAAAGAAAACAAGAAAAGAAAAGAAAGAAAATACCTTGATCCACCACTATAGGAATTCTCAATATCAAAATGCAAATATATGAATATAAGCTTTAGTGAAACCCAATGGGTATGAAGTTTTGAGTTTAAATCAATTAACTGGAGAATACCTTTTTACAAAATAAAAACCATGCTCAACTTACAGCTGAAGCAGAGCATAGGGTAGCATGAAGTTGATAGAGCTGACAATCTAACCAGAAATGAGAAGTGAGACAAATGCCAATTTGTTGAGTACTACTTACAAAACTTTTAGTGAAGACCTTAGCCATAAGATTATCCTTTGAGAACCAAGGACAAGCAGATCATCAAAACTTAGAAAATGATAATGTCCATACCCCTTTCGAAGCCAAGTTCATCATTTTTCTGCTTAGAACAATGATATTATTTATCGCCCATGCAAGATAAAATGCATGCTAAGAGTTCTAAAGCAACAATATATACATGATTGCTGATACCAGAAATGCAGCAATCTTGAGATTTCAGGATCTCTCTAGGAAAATTAGATTGATTTACACGTGAGGGAAAGACTTGGAGATAAATTAACGATGCAAATTCAACAATTTTACAGTTATTATTAATTCTAAATCAGTCCAAGTCTACAGTCTGCATCTAAGCAGGGAATGCCACTAACAAGAATATGAACATCCGGCACTCCCTTCAAACCCCCCAAGAGAGAGAGAGAGAGAGAGATTAACGGCATGAATCTGACCATTACACCATACCACTTCCCTTCCTCCGCATGCACAAACGTTTCACTATATACTCTATGCAGCCTTAAATGCATGTAGGGAAAAGGGTTACAGAGTTCCCGTAGCCAAGCAAACTCCAAATTCCAGTGAAGTTTTTCTCATCCCACAATTCTTAATTCTTCTATCAAATTCACAACAAGAAACATTAAGATGCCAGAAGATCCCTTTGATTATGAAAAACATAGCATTTTCCCCCTTAAACCATTACCATACAAAAGAAGTAACGAAACATTACGAGCCACACACATTTGATAAACATAGCTTCTTAAACCAATTTTCTATGATATTCATGGAAATATTGCTAATTTTCAAAATTTAACAAGGATACAAAAGCATTGCTCTCAGTATCTCACATTAGCAACTAAATATCTGAGCCAGACAAGGATTACTAGCTCTACATAGCAAATTAATATTGGTGTAATCCCTTAAAAGGTTACTTGATCACAGTTTGACGCAAAGGTCAAATCACAAAAAATGCATTCATTCACAGAAAACTCTATCATCAATCTATGAACAGGTTTGGATCCTTCGAGCTACCAATTTCAAATTTTCACATCTCTTCAAAAAGTTTTGATGATTTTACGTAGTACAGCCATAATTCTTTATTATACTCTTTTGAAAAATAAATCAAGTTTCCTCCATTCTCTTACCAGTCTTTCTAAATGTGGTTTTGGGAAAACTATTCTAACAACTACGACTTGACTCATTTTATTTTTTCTTCAAGGTCCTTTCATGATGATTTAAGAACAGCTGGTAAATCCAAATTGAAGAACTCAGATTAACGTGCTGCATACTGGCTAACTCAGCATGAAGCACTATTCTTTTTAAGGTGACAATACTAGCCTTACTCTGTGACTCTGTGTACAAAGGTTGTGCACCTTTTGGCGCTTATTTACAAAATCAAAATAAAATACATCTTACTTACTAAAACAAAAAGATTAACCTTGAGAAGACTGATCCCGACTATTGTGCTCAAATTGACATCATTATAATCAGGTCTAGTTCATGTAAGGCGCACTTCAACAACATGAAAAGATAGGTAATGTCTCTAGGTGAAGAATACTTCAAAGTTTCCAACACTAACGAAAGAAAAACTAAATGCATATAAGCACAGTGCACAAGTTTCCTAAAATACATAAATGACAACAGGCTATCATTACTTCAACTTCTTTGTGCTAAGAGATAATACATTAACACTACCAACGGGCCAGTGGCCTAGCGGTATCAGCCTCTTACTTTCCAAAGGGAGGTCAAGGGTTTAAGTCTCAGAAGAAACAAGTGTGTGTGAGTACCAACTAGGAAATAAAAAGGATAATACATCAACACTTCTATATACACATGTAAGTAAATTCATACATACATCATATAATCAACAAAATAATGGTCATCCACAACAAATGAGGGAAAGCATCCTTTAGCATTATAATATTAATTGATGTTAGGATGCATTTGGATGCTATTCTGTTCACATAGCTCTCCAAGAAAGAAGTTAATTGTCAAGGCTGGAACTACAAAAACCACAGCCACAACTAATGATAAAGACTCAATATAAATCTCATCGAAATGACAATATTAAAATATTTTCCTACCATTCTAAGAGAGGTAGACACCCTATTTTCCTACTCTCATATGCTGAGTAGAACATGATAGAGCCAATGAATTTCCAAAGGACATCCAAATGCACCCATATTTTATTACACATGAAATTGAAATCCACTTTTCACCTTACACAATCTACAAACATATTGAGCGTCATAATGAGTTGAAGACGAGTTATGTACAACTTAAACTCACCTCTGGCCCTATCATCGACTTCTAAAGCTATGTCCGCGAACAGCTCTTGTAATAGGTTGCGTCTTTGCGACGGAGAAGCCAGTGCCTGCAGCAAATTAAAAGAATAATTTCACTAAACGAACTTGAAACAGTTAAGGAAGTAAATTGATTGCTTGCCATACATAAATATGTGTGTTTGTGTATATTGCAATACATATAAAAAAAAGAACGGAAATGAAGAAGACGAACCCGTTGAAGCTTTTTCTCGATTTCTTGAGTAAGAGCGACAAGATGAGCGGAGGTTCGGGGCGGTGAAGCTTGGGGCATTTTGACGATAACATCCAAGCAAAGAGCATTTGCTAATAGAGAACCTCAGCCCTAACCCTAATTGCAATCCAACGAAAGCTTTGATTATACGAGTATATATATAAATATAGATATAGATGTATATGTGTACGTAAAGGTTCTTGATGCTTATTCAGACAAGATTACTCTTGAAAGGAATTCACATGTGCGAGACAGAATTTGGAACTGTTGTTCCGTTTACCGATGGATATTAATATAATATTATACCGATGTGCAACGTGGCGTAGCAGAGAAGCAACACCACGGAGCGAAGAGGACGCGTAATGGAATTTTACACGTGTATTTTTGTTTAGTTGAATATAGATCGGTTTGGATAAATAAACTAAATTGAGTGTCACATTTGATCCTCCAATTATGTTTATTATTTTAACGTATCATATGGTATGGTGGCCCGTCGTTGTCTACAGCGTTGTGCGTTGTGTTTATTCATTATTGAGTGCAACTGTTTATGAAAATTGGGATTATACCTTATACATTATTGAGGTAGACTATTGTTACGGGGTTGGGACCTTGACAAGCCCCCTGACAGTCATGGGATGCTGTCAGCGTGAACTAGGGATGTCCAGTAGCATTTTCGTGCACTTGGAGATATTTATATGTGGGTGTAGATTAGTGGGCTTGGCACGGGCTAAGTTCACAAAGTTTGCTCAAATGTTGCTTAAAGTATGGACCACACAAGTCATGGACGTGTGGCATAGTCAAGTCAGGGACATGGGCACAAGGCAGTGGGCGTAGGCAAGGC
>JAOTQH010000007.1:3336065-3348237 GCA_025631255.1 Cornus kousa | reverse complement strand
ATATTATGCATATAATTCATATATATTCTGTATATAATTTATATTTTCATAAATAGAGATTTTAACTTTTTTTTACTGAGGTTACAGTGAAAACCGGCCAGAACACAAGAGGATTTTGGTCCAGGATACTCCACCTCACAAGAAAAATTTTCATTAATCTTTTTGTAATCGAAGTACAAATGATAAATTGAATAACATATAGTTCCATTTCTCTTATTTATCTTTTCAATAATTTTTTATTTTTTCCCTATCTTTTCAATAATTTATTATTATTATTATTATTTTTTTCCTATCTTTTCAAATTAAAAATACATGTTATTGCCATTATTGTTATATTATTTTTTCCTTAATTTATCCAAATTCGAGTAAACTATTCATCATACGTTGTATAATAGTAGTATTTTATTTTCTTTCCCTATCCCATTTTCCATCTTACCTATCCAAACGAAGCTTCAAAGATTCTCGTCGTCTCTCTCCTTTTTCAACTCTTTCCTTCCCTTCTCTTCGCCGAGCGTGTGCGCGTTTTGGGACTATTTTTCCATTTCCAGTCAAAGTGTTTCCTATCTTCTGTAGAAGCCCTAGCTTTCCTTCCCCTGCCTTCTTCTAATAAGCAAAACCCTAGACTCCTCTCTTTCTCTCTCTCTAAAAAATCCCTAATTTATCAGATCTCTCCAACCGTTCTTCTCTCTCCTATATTTTTTCCCTCCCAAAATGTCTGGTGCTGCTTTGGACATGTCCCTTGACGATCTCATCAAAAACAACAAGAAATCTGGAGGGCGTGGTCGAGGTCGAGCATCTGGACCTGGCCCAGCTCGCCGCTTTCCCAACCGTGGTGCTAATCGAACTACTCCCTACGCAACGGCAAAGGTTAGATCTACTATCTTTGTTCGATTTATCCGTTACTTTTTGTATAATAAATGCAATCAATACATGTGTGTGTATATATATATATATATATGATTGATGATTGTTCGTAATGCTAATGAAGTCTTTGCTTTCAAATCTTTGAAAAATTATTGGGTTCAGGCTCCAGAATCGGCGTGGCAGCACGACATGTTTGCTTCGGATCAGGCAATGGGAGGACAAGTCAGCGGTCGAGCCTCTTCTATTGAAACTGGAACGAAGCTATACGTGTCAAACTTGGATTATGGTGTATCTAACGAGGACATCAAGGTAATTCTTATATATCTCTCTCTATATATTGGGTTTCGATTTTCAGTAGAAAGTTTTTTTTTTTTTTTTTTGAATGGTAAAGCAAATACACATATTTTTGTTCACGCCGGGGCTCGAACCCTTCCTCTCTTCTTTGAAGATGGAGAGGTTATACCATTGGGCCAAAAGCCCTTTGGTCAGTAGAAAGTTTTGTCATTTGGATCTTCTTTTGCATTTCATCAGATGCAATTCATGAACTTTGTGTACCTAATTTTATTCCAATGGTGTATGCATGTGTAGCTAGTTTTAATTTAAGTAACAGCATGGTTATTGTTTGTCTAGAAAATAAATAATTGACTTTGATTGTTTAACAGAAAAGGTTTATCGAATTTAGTTGCAGAAGTTAATGACTTTCTATGGTTTTGTGAGGCGTTTTGAAATGCTGGGTTGTCCAAGGAACTTGCTTTCTAGACTTGTTGCTATCTGTTACTGATGACGCTAAATTATAATATAATATCATCTTCTTTTGAAATTTGGCTTGTTTAATTGGGGATTCTTGTATTAATGTGTTTGGGCTACGGAATACATTTTGGAATAACTTATAGGGAACAACTGTTTGTTCCCACTTGCAAATATGTTTAAAGATTGCTGGATTCATTTTTATTCTAGTTTTGATGTTTTTGGCTGTATCAAGTAGGGATTCAGGTGGATGGTTAAGCTTCTCGTGATGCTTACGGAAGAAGTATGAGGTTACATAGTCTAAAATGTGTTTTTTATTTTTATTTGCTTTATTGGAATTTGAGATTTAGACATATCGTGTTATACGGTTGGTGATTTTAAAATGTATAATGATTGCGTGTATAACCAGTTGGTCATCTTGCTTGGTCGTGTTTAATGTGCAATGGTGGACGTCAGAATCATTATGGCTAGGAAGTTGGAAGATTTACGTGCTGATGTTGGTTCCATCTTGTATGGAATGGGAAGTGCTGCAAGATATTTCTTTATTTTGGAAGTTCTTATTTCAAGATGTGATGTTTGGCAGTGGAAAGATTTAAGGCATTTTGATGCAGTAAATTTCAAAATTCTAGCATTTCAGTATAAGATTGGAGTTAGCACTTGTAGTGAGATTGATCAGGGATGTTGTGAAATGGTGGAATAGAATCTTTTCAAGGAACTGGGTTTATGGGGATCAGTATTTTCTTGAAAGAATGTCTACCGAATATATCAAGTACTACATGAACTAAATATGTGTCTCATGGTTTTTCTGATATGCCTTTTTTTTTCCCCTCTTGAGTAATCTCTCGTGGTTCTCATTCAAAATCCATGAGAAGTAGAGTTTGAAAGAATGTTAATAGATGTAAGCGCAAATTATTTCCCTCGAGTCCTACTTATCAAAAAAAATTCCCTCGAGTCCTCTCTCTTGTGATTCTCATTCAAACCCATCAGAAGTAGAAATTTGAATAACGTCCAACTGAACTGATTTTGTTTGTCTTAGATTTTCTTAATATGCTTTTGTTCCCTCTTGAGTTATCTCTCTTGTGATTCTCATTTGAAACCACAAGAAATAGAATTTCAGTGAATGCCGAATATGTAGACCTAGTTGGTAGATATATAGTGTAGTTAAGCCAAATTATTGAGAGAATTGTTTTTGGTCAATAACTTTTTGTCTAAATTTTGTGTCACCCTTTTGTTTATGGTGGGAGTTGTGGCGTGTTCAGAATAGGTGGTGCTTTGATGGGGTAGAGATTCCGAAATGGGTGCTTAAGTTCTCTATTCTTTATACTTTATTTTTTGGGTATAGGGATGGAATTGTAAATCTATGGGGGATATAGTGAATTTTGTGGTACGTTGATTGTATTGCTGATTTGCTGGCCTTGTTGGTCTTGCTCTTTGTTCTTGGGCTGCGCTCCCCTTTGAGTGCTCTTTAATGGAATTTTACTTGTAAAAAAAGGCTGTTTTTTGCTTTTGTAAGGGATACTCATAATTTTCTGTTGTAGTACTTTCGTTTGCATTCACTTTCATTTTGTGTATATTTCTGTATTCTAAGATGGATTAAATGCTGTGCAGGAACTATTTTCAGAAGTTGGTGACCTGAAACGCTATTCAATACATTATGACAGGAGTGGGAGATCCAAGGTATGTTATTAAGTTTAGCTCATTATGGTCTTCTGAATAATTAGTTGTGTTCTGCTGTGATTTAGAAATTTTCTTTTCTTTAGGGAACGGCAGAAATTGTCTTCTCACGACGGCAAGATGCTGTGGCAGCTGTCAAGAGGTACAACAATGTTCAGCTTGATGGAAAGCCAATGAAAATAGAGATTGTGGGAACAAACGTTGTGACTCCTTCTGTGCCTACGATTGGAGATGGTATTTTGGGATTAAATGGAGTTCCCAGAAGGTATACAATATGATTATTTTGATTGCAACATCTTCTCTCTCACAATTTTTACTTTTCTAGGTATCTCAAATTTTCAATTAGGATGTGTATATGCTTATTTTGTCCATTTAGTTTTGAATATGTTTAAAAAATGACTTCATATTGTGTAATTATAAATGTTATACTAGGTATTGATATTAGTGATGGGTTGATGGCTTATATTTCCTTACAATTTACCCCGTATTAAACTAAATCAAAATCTAGAAAACGTTCTCAATTGCTAGAGAACTTGAGGACAAAATTTGTGAAACTATGATAACTATCTTAAATGTTTACAGTTGGGGCCATTGCTTAGTGCAGTGGTGAAAAGCTTAAGAGGCTGAACGTGAGAACGCAGGTTCAAGTTTGAGGCCAGCCACTTTGTGTAGATTTTGCCTAGGTTAAATTTGTGCGTCCCTTGTGCCCCCCTTGATTAGCAAAGAATGCAATTGGTAGTGGTGTTAATTGTCTTAATTTTTGGGTCCCACAGAATATTTCTTTTTCAAGCTTTCTCCTCTAGCACCTGTTGGTCACCCACGCAATATGCTGAATCATGGTTTTACTTGATTCACGGCTGGCCTCTACCCACCCACCAAACCATTTTGTACTTGTGAGTTGTGATAAATTTGTCAGTCTTTTGATAACACATTCCAATTGACAAGACACTTAAGTTGTTAATTTTCCCATCATCACCAGTAAGGCTTGGCAGCTCGTGACTGGTATTGATTTGAACTTCATTGAAGAAACCATTAAATACTTCTAATAGATCAAGCACTTAACTAGGGAAAGGGAAAGACCAAAGTTAACTCGAGATACAGCACAGTAAAGCACCCATGGGAGATAAAATGAGAGAAAATCAGTTATTATGGGTAAGACATCTGCAAAGAAGGCCTTTATGTATGGGAGATAAAATGAGAGAAAATCAGTTATTATGGGTAAGACATCTGCAAAGAAGGCCTTTATGTATGCCAATTAAGAAGAGTGACATGATCCACATTGAGGGCAATACTAGGGGAAGAGAAAGGCTGAAGTTAACATGGGTAGAGTAAGGAAGGACATGATAACTAAGATTATGAGCTTAGATAGATCGGAATGGAATAATTGGATTCATGTAGCTCCAAGTAATTGGGGAAAAGCTTTGTTTGTTATTGGGTTTCGGGATTCATATTTTAGCCCTAGGATTTATTAGGATGAGAAATACAAGTTATAATTTGTAGTATTTAATACTAGCACAATTTCATTAACAATGATTTTGGCATAGATACAATTTTTTGACAATAAATCTCTGTTTAGTTGAGTTGCAACATCTGAATACTGGAATGTAGTATAAAGTGTTATTGACAAAATAATCCTTGCTTAAGGCATTAGGATCTCCTGAGTCACGAGGTATGCTATGCATCATTGTGCTGTACGACTCACCATTAAGAAGTACACAGTGGTAAGGATGCCAATGGATGGGACCTCCCTATCCCCAGTATCAACCCTGCCTTGGCTGTTCTGTATTCTTTACAATGTGCATCTTGTGTCCCATCCCCAATCTTAAATATCCTTGCCAAAACATATGAGTACATGTTGTATCTTGCTTCATTATTTCAGAATTGTTTTGAGTACATGATTTCAGAGCATGCATGAGTCTATGCTTTGTTCCTTGGCTGTGTTGATGTTGACATTAGTGCTCTATACTTGTGTCAATTATCTTTTTTCCCTCTTTCATGTTCAAGGTTTAAAAAAAAATCATAATATGCCTCTGCTACAAAAAACAGTGCCAAGTATTTATCTATAAAACAATAAACAGTTTTTCTGATTCTTGTGTGTTTCATATGGTCATGGAACAGCGGGCAAAGAAGGGGTGGTGCATTGGGAAGGATTCGTGGCGGTGGCGGTGGCGGTGGCGGTGGCGGTGGCGGTGGCGGAGGCGGAGGTGGAGGCGGAGACCGTGGAGGTGGAGGTGGAGGTGGAGGCCGTGGATTTGGAAGGGGCCGCGGGCGGGGAAGAGGTCGAGGTGAGAAGATATCTGCAGAAGATCTTGATGCTGATTTGGAGAAGTATCATTCAGAAGCTATGCAGACTAATTAAAGTCCCCTCACATGCTTATTTGTTGGCTCTTTACACCTATAGCCAGCGTGTGCTTGATGATGCAATGATCCTGCTGTATTGTTTAATTTTTATCAACATCCGACTCTATAGAGTAACATGGAAAAACGTTTTTGTAGAGGGAACTCTTAGAAGCTATCTACGGGGGCTTGGGCTTTTATTGTTAATTGTTCCTTTCATTTGGGTATATATCATGGATTAATGGACCATCGTATGTACTCTGTACCCAGCTTTGGTTTTGTTCGCAACTTTAGTCCTTTATTCATCCATATGGAGGCTTCAAAATGGGAACAATTTCAGTTTTATTCAGTCCAACAAAACAAGGGCATTGCCTGCGTGGAAGACTTAAGCTGAATGAGTTTCACTACCTACTATTTGGAAGTGCTGGGATTGCTTCAGGCATCATTGAACCTCAAAAGATATCAATTTGAGGTAGTCTCTATATGTTTTCTTCCTTTCTTTGATTCTTTTTTTGTCTCTGAATGTTCTGCCCCTTGCTTTGTTAATCTTGCAATTTGTGTGGATGGTTAAGTTTTTGTCAAGGGAGTAGGAGTCATCCGGCAGATGATGAAGGTGCACATTGCCGTCAACTATATGATTTTATAATGGACTTCTCTTTTACAGCAAGAAGCGTTTTCGGGATGAATCAGCATGCTGATATTTGCCTTCCCCGAAACATATTCCTGTTCATGGGAGTTTATGCTCGTGCTCATTGCTCTCTGTCATAGCTCATACTCAAGTGTTTCAAACAGCTAGGAAACTGTTGGTTGTTGTCCAGAAGTTATTGGTTGGTAGATTGGAAGTTTAATGGTGGTAAACCTGGTCGAAAGATGGCTAAAAGCCTATAATTTGTCGTCTGCCTTCTGTGCTCATGTGAAGAACTACAAAAACAAAGATACTAGATAAAAGGGAAAAGGGGGAGTTAATGACGATAGTCCAGTAAATATGGGTCTTTGAGTTGCATATATTAGGGGCACATTTAACCATTTATCAGATGATTTTTTTGTTAGGACTTTGAATTAAAGGTTTTTGTGCATTTCCAGGTGGGGCTTCAACAAAGAGAGATAATTGAGCGGTGACATCAAATTCATGGATCGTGTTTTTGTGATTTGCCTTTTTTATAAAATCTTACCATAACTCGTCTCCACATAAGTCACGGTTATTTTAAAAATTTGTGAATATATCTTTTGACAGAGATCTAATTTTTGGCTAAAAGGAAGAGGTATAAACAAATATGCTGCATTTTGTGCGTTGTAGACTTCGGCTTTTTGGCCCAGCATTGTATGTAGACAGTGTACATCGAAAGCAGACTTGCATGCGTTTAATATTAACATTAGGTGCAACAAAGTCTAACCTGCTGGCAATTAGTACTTGTCTTAAAAACATTTGCTTTTCACACAAGGGGCACAAAATATTTTACATGGGTACTTATAAATTACTTGTCTTTTAACATCATTTTGTTGTTCATCATCATGAAAACTACTTTCCCTAGCGTTTGAAGGATAAAGAAGCAACAACTGGATACAGTTGCGGTCAAATTTGTTTATAAATCACAAGAAGTGGATGGGTTCCAACTTGAGTCCACCATCCATGGCCATTCCATGGTTGCTTCCAAGTTACTACTGAGAAAAAGAGATGGTTTCAGTATGAATATCGGGAAATGACCTCCCCGTGATGGACACATGAAATCATATCCTAAACTTCCATAGCATGAACCATGAAGCTTTAGTTAGGACACTTTACTATGATCAATGGAATTATGTACGAAGGGCTCTTAAGGAATTATGTGAGATTGAAAGTGTAGAGACAATCACAATAATAAGGTCCGGGAGTTTACTGGAAGAAAAATGTGTAGGTTGGAGGTCGACTTAGCATAGATCAGAGAGAGAGAGAGAGATCACAATGCATTTTAGGCATGAAACTAAGAACCAGGCAAAAAATGAACAAAATTAACACTAACACCAGTTACACATGGTTTGGCGGGGTAGCAATTTGGAAGCCACCATTACATCAAGCCAACTAAAATCAAGAGGCAAACCATCTCCTCACTTGTACAATAGAATAACAAAGTCTTCATCTTTCTATACAGAAACACAGGTTTGACACTTACAGAGTGTAAAGCCATTTACAATTGAAAGGGGAAATATGCTAAAAGAATTAGTATTATTTAAATGACTAAAAGAATACAAACCACTGACATTTAAACATGGTGGACTTTAATCACTCTATGTACAAGTCATTAATATTTAGAGCCCAAAAGAAGGGCACGCAAGAGAGGGTCATGTGAAGGTGAAAATAAGTACTGAACCAAAGGGGCCAACTCACCAGCCCATCAATGTTCTTCTAACCCTGTCTGCAATCTGGTTTCTAACAGCCAAATCTGACAATTGAAATTTACACTTCTCATCTAAAAGGAATCTGTAGACCTCCCATTCACGATCTGATGTTGAATGCCTTCCGATCTCAGCCTATAAGCCAAGACAATAGAATGTTCAACTGTTTTATAAATTATAGTTCAACTTCTTAATTTAGAATTGGAAAGTGATTCAAGAAACCTGTTTGCACAGCAGGGTGACGTGCGTAAACAAGTCACTAATACCTTGATATTTTTCTAGATAGAAGACATGTGATCCTCATAGATGGGAATATAGTACTAGTGCACATATTTGGTGATTGTAGGTTTGACCCCATAGGATTTGTCTTTCAATAGAGTTATCAGTACTATAACATAATGAATTTCACCATTCTTACCAAGAAAATGCAGATCCCGAGAGTTTTTAGGGCAAGCGTGACATCAAAGAAGACCCGTGGTCGTCCCTTTCCAGACAGTTCCACTGGATTAGAGACCAGGAGTTCAGTATCTGGACCACGGTTCACAATGATAACACGTAATGGATGGAGCATTTCCACTTTCAAGCAAGAACATAATGCACTTTGTTTCTCAGGATCAACAATCTTTGTACCATCCTTTTGCCGGATAAACAGGTCTAATTCACGATGACCCTTGGTAATCGGAGAGAATCGACCATAAGCTATCTAATGAGAAGCAAGAAGAACATATATCAGAAAGCATAATGCTTGATGTAGATTGATCATAACAGTATGTGATTTGCAATAGAAAGTTGAGGCAATATAAAATGATCCAAAGTTCTATCTAAACAATATTCCAATCACGCAATCCAAAGCATCCATTTGACAGTAACATCTTGGTTGGAGGATCATCCTAAATTATACGTAATGGTTAGCGTAAGAAACCCCAACCATATCACTTCACAGATTAAATAGCGTAACATCCTGATACAAGATGGCTACGATCCACTTTATGTTAACCAAACTAAAAAAATGTAATCCCCCTACACTCTACTAACAAGGCTGCTGGTCATACCTTACAATTTACGAGAAAACCACAGGGAAGATAGAAATTCAGTACCTGAATATTATAGTCTTTCAATGTTCGCATAATGTCATAAAGGAGGCCCTTGTGATCAACACATTGTATCTGAAGCAATGTAAGAGCTGGGCTCAATTTATTGTCTGGTGTTACACTGGCCGCCTTCAATTTTACAAGATCTGGGCTAAGAGCCTGCGAACTAGTTTCCTTGTCTGATAGTTCACATCTAAATAGTTCTTCAGTAACAACCAGAGGAAGAGAAGAGGCACCCTTATGACTATCATACTGTGGACCTGCCAACTGAAGTTCGCAACTAATGCATGATTCCCCTAGAACAGAATGCACTTGTTCACACGTCTCATCTTGTCTCATTTTTGTGTGTAGGAGCTCCCTGAATTGAGATTCCAGTAGAAAGTGAAGATTGATAAAACAGACTGATTCCAATTGTCAGGCATCCATGGAAATAAAAGTTGTTCCATAATATCATGCAATGCTAAAGATACAATAAACTAAATCCAGTGAATCATTGCCATCCTGCAACCTACTGGTAAAATACTGATTGAACATCTTTTATTATTATTTTTTTAATTTTTTAACTATGAGAGTTTTGGGTTGCCACATAGATTTGTAAATGAACAAAAGTGTGAGTCACCATGGTAGAATATAAGCAAAAAGAATAAAGGACAGTGCATGGAAAATAGTTCCACTGCCAAGGAGATTTAATAATCAATAGACAATAATTTCACAAGCAAAGTAGTTCTATGCTCTGTTAGAAATGAGAAAAAAATGCTTTGACCGTAACCTCATGATTGAACTATTGAGGTCATGAGCATCGAAGTTAGTGTCATGTAAGGATCACGAATTTTCCCGCTCCCCTTGCTCTACTAATTGGTACGATGAACAGTAAGAGGAAGCAACATAGTGGCAATAACTAGAGCATCCGTACAACTTTGTTGCTAGGAGTCCCTCTAGTGACTCTAGTCCAATTAATAATCAATTGGATCACCGTTACACCAGACGTCCTGCTTTATTCAATCATATGCCAACCTTATGTAAGAATTCTGAGTGAATTTGGATTGAATTAACGAGCAAATGAAAAGACGATAAAGCAATGAAAAAAAGAAAAGAAAAGAAAAGAAAAGAAAAGAAAAGATGATAAATGGGAAATTAGGTAGGATGCTAACTAAAAAAGTTTAAGACAGACTGATTGAGAAAAGAAACAAAAGAACCCAAATACATCAAACTGACTGAAGCCTAGCATCACTGTTCATCACACTGGCAATTTTCTGCCATTTAATCAAGGCTATGTAAGAAATCAATCACTTTGGCCGGAAAGGGACTACCTACTGAGTGGTCTAAAGAAAGGAGTTTCTGACCAGATCAGCATGCTATATAGGCCTCGCTTTATAAAATCTAGTCAACAGCATCGAATATATTTGCACATATATTTAATGGGGAACAAGGACTCACACGTTATCTGTTATAAAGAAGAGGTCCAAGACTCTGTCATCTGGTGTCGTCGTCACTTTTACTCTTTGGATTGTAAGCTCAAGCTCACAGAGAACTTGAGTAACATCTGAAAAGTTTTCAGCAACAAGGTTAAAAACACTGCACGCACGCGTGTGTGTAATTTTATCTAAAAGGAAAAAGGATCTGGAAATGAAGGCACTTGTGATTACCATGCAACAATCCTATTCGATCAAGGCAATAAAATGTCAGCAAGTAAACTGGAGAAGATGTGGGTCGCCGAGCTGGCTGGTTTAAGTAAAATGACACCGAAGAAGAGGGACATACTGATAGAAGGCGATTTTTTAGATTTGACCACCTCACAATAAGTGTGCCATAGTGAGGAACTACCCACAATACTATGTAGCACCATATCCCATCAGTGCAAACATCTAAATCAAAGCAAAACATTGCATGCACTTAAACAAAACAAAATCCAAATTTCCAAAACTAGAATTCTTGATACGCATTCAAGTAAATTTCAAACATATCAAAAACTTCATATAACAGACAATGAAACCGTCAAATTTCAAGGGATGCCCAAAATAAATTAAAGGTAGAGACGTTAAAATTTTACTATAAAGAAATGGATTCCAACACAGAATTGATCAGAAACCATGTTTGCATAATTTAATATTTTAAAGTTGGAAGATAACAAATTCCACTAGTACTCAATGACCCATTAAATGAGAGTAGTTTAAAAGAATATATTTTTAGGAATATTGGCGAAATTAACAACGACCCACCATTTGAATCTTAAAACCTGGGAAGAAAACTCGATGAATATTTTTAAAGTAAATGATTAAAAAGATAATGAAACAAAAGAAATATAGAACATGTAACTGCACACTCAGACTGTACACACCAAATGCTGCCAAATTCAAATGAAAATAAAAAAAAGAAAAAGAATTTGAAACTTAAATTAGCAGATGGAATACTAACATGTAATTACACACTGTATACACAAAATGCTACCCAAATTCAAATGAGGAAAAAAGAAAAAAAAAAAAAAAGAAACTTAAATTAGCATATGGAATTCTTGGAAATCATGATGATTAAAGAAATGCTTCAGAATCCAAACCTCGATGTTGTAAATTAATGACTTGAAACTATGAAAGAGTAGGTAATTAAGAGAGAACAAAAACAAGAACCCCGTAAATGAGAAAAAAATATTGATAGTTAAATTAATATTAAATACCTAAATATGGGATAGTTGGAACACAGATCATTAGGAGTAAAGAAATGGTTCAGAATCCAAACCTCAATATTGCAAATTAATGACATGAAATACTGGATAACTAAAAGAGAAAACAAAAACAAGAACCAAAATAGAAAAAAAGAAAAAGGAAAAAAGCAGGTAATGCAGAGCATGAAATTCAGGATTTCCAACTAAAATACCTGCTTTGGTAATGTAGAGTCCACACTCGAGAATAATTCGACAGATATCGCAGCCAAGACCGGTCTTATCGGTACAATTGACTGTGATTACGTGGGGCTCACCTTGTTTCTTCCCTTTCTGGACCAATACGACATCGTCCTCTCCCGGCGAACCCATTTTGGAAACGCCGGCGATAAGAATTGCCAGAATTTCAACCGGAATCGGCGAGTTGGGG
>JAOTQH010000007.1:3278863-3289332 GCA_025631255.1 Cornus kousa | reverse complement strand
GTATAAGAGACAGAAATAATAATGAGTAGTAGAAGCAGCGGAAATATATGTGTTGGTTTCACTGTTTTAAAAACATTTCATATGGTTTGGGCATTTTAGCATTCAAGTTGTTTTAGCATTCAAGGTGTTTACTAAGGAACAAAATAATGTTTAAGGAGCACAATACAATAAACCGACCTAGCATAAAATTTTCAGACTCAATAACTTAAGTAACTTCAGTAATACATTACTTGGGTATTAATCAATATAGACTCGAAACTGATTAAATCTTTTTTCTTTTTTCTTTTTCTTTTTAACTAGGGCAAACCATTTTCTTCTTTTTTCTTTCATTCGTTTTTGGCTGGATCACACAGAATTTAAAAAATGAATCAGTTTGACATGGATACAGAAAACAAACTCATTCAATTGCAACAAAAAAATAAAAAAAAAACACTTCTGTATAATTACAGTTTTTACATCTTACAGTGATGAACAAACATGTAAAAAGGCCGTACGAGTAGCACCAAGCTCCCACATTAAGCAGGGTTTGGGAGAGGTAGATGGCAGGTTGATTCCAGGACTTGAACCCGCCGCCACTTCGGAAGACGGATGATCATCGCGTCAGCTCTGACACTCAATATAGATGGCCCTTTTTCTCTTTGCCCCATTGACGACTCTTTCAACAATCTCTTGGAAGTATAGGTCCTCCAACAAGTAAAAATAGAAAATTTGAATAACTTAAGAGATGGGGCTAGTGATCTTCCACCTCCCCCTACCATTGAAGCAGACCAACCAAAACAGTAAAAAGAAACAGAGTAACAAAGCCAAAAAAAAAAAAAGAAAAAAGAAAAGAATAAAAGTTCTCAACTATCAACAGCATTTGCCAAACAGGGTGGTGGTGGTGACTGCTGGTTCTGAGCCTCAGACTCAGACTCAGACTCAGACTCAGCCTCAGCCTCGGCCTCGGCCTGCTTCTGCAGCTCAATTAATCTGTTCATACGCTCAAGCAACTGGGCAGCCTTTCGCTTTCCCCTGTCCGTGCCATTTTGTGCTAAATCCACCAGAGGATCCATCACTCCAAGTTCCTGAGCCTTTATCAGATGGTGCTGGTCTCCACCACAAAGCTGCACCAAAACTGCAGCAGCATTCTCTTTGTTCCTTGGAGAACCATTTCCGATAAATTCTACTAAAACTGGCACTGCTTCTGCAACTCCAATGGCAGCCTTCCCTTCAGGATGGCTAGCCAGGATTGCCAGAATGGCTAGCGTCTCGTCAACCATCCCACCTTGAGGTTCTGTGAGCAGTTGCATCAGTGTGGGCACAACTCCAGCCCTCACTGCCTTTCCCTTGTTCCCTTGATATATGCAAAGGTTGAAGAGTGCTGTTGCGGCATCCTTCTTACCCCTTTGGGTGCCTTCATTAAGCAGTGTCACAAGTGGTGGTATTGCCCCACAAGCACCAATCATCACCTTATTTTCATCCACAACTGAGAGGCTAAATAGGGTGGCTGCTGCATTTTCCCGCGCTTCCATGCTCCCTTTCTTGAGCACGTGGACTATACCAGGCACTGCCCTAGAGGATATGATGCTTCCTTTGTTATTTTCACATATGGAAAGGTTAAGAAGTGCTGTAACAGCATGCTCTTGGACACGGGAATCAGGTGTTGAAAGGAGGCCCACAAGAAGAGGAATGGCACCAGCTTCAGCAATGGCCAAACGATTATCAGCATTGCGCTTGGCAAGAAGGCGTATTTCACCAGCAGCAGATCGCTGATCTTCAGGATTGCCGGATTTAAGCTTACGGAGAAGATTTTCTATCTTGTAACGTTCTGCAGGTGAATTTGCAGATGTTGTCTTACTGGGTTGAGAGCTTGGTCGTTTAGGTGGTTCAATCCCATTAGCCTCACACCACTGGGCTATGAGGCTACGCAGAACATAGTTGGGAGTGAGGACGGTGTTAGTGAGGGGTTGTTGTGTCTTCGGACAAGTGCCATGCCCTGCTTCTAGCCATTTCTCAATACAGGACCTCTCATATGTCTGCAGCAGAGAAAAAATGTGACCTCTTAAAGCACTGTAATACGAGGATGGAGAAAAAAGTAAATCTTTCATCTGTAAGATCCAGATATCAGAATGGCTGTTGTTCCCAAAATCAGATAAGGAAAAAGGAAAGAAGGATCTTTAGATGATTATAAACATTTGCCCTGAAGACGATTTTTATCCAAAGCTTTCTAGCATGGCTGAGCAACTAATCAAAATGCATTGCACTTGATGCCAAGTATTGTCTTTATAACAAGCCTATGCAATTTCACATGGGTAGGCATGTAATGGCAAATCCTCAACTACTGTGATCTTTTAGCAGATGGTGCATTCTTTTGACAATAAATGAATAAATATATATGTATACTTAAAAATTAAAAAGATAAGGAATGATGTAGACGCATAGTTAATGGACAAAGGGAAAAGAAAAATGGATGTGATGCAACTGACTCTATGTAATCAAGACCAAGAGGTCCAGGACGCGGTACCTGCCCTGTTGAGACAATGACAGGATCCTTCATCAATTCAAGGGATACTGGACAGCGGAAATCATCCGGTATAAGTGGGGAATTCTGTTTTCCTTCCATGAATCCTTGCCCAGGGCAACTTGAAGGAATAGACTTATCCCTTGCAGGAGGCTCCATATTGGGATTTTCTGTTTGCACAAAATCCTTTATTTTCTTCAATAGCATTGACATCTTCTCTATTCTCTCCCCTGGATCTCCACCACTAGCAAAAACCATCTCATGCAAAGCTAGTGATTCTTGAGTGAGGTCAGCTATTCCCAGTAGTTGCAACTTTTCAGCCAATCTCCTTAAGACAGCTGGATCTGAAGCTGTGACACTGCTCTTGTTGTAAAGGGATAACAGGTTCTCATACAGCTCAACATCAGGTGCATCAACCCTTCCTTTGGCTCTTCTGAACTGAGCAAGAACAAGCTCAACCTGGATATAGGATGAGTTACAGAAAGGAACAAAGAAGTTAATATATAAAAGGTAACATAATCTGCTTTTGTGGCCTGCTCAATTTATTGGTAAACTACATACTAAGAGTGGATGAATGTAGTTTTTGGACCCCCCTAAAGTCTGTATAAAATAAAATTGATAATATATTAGGACCTTCGAGCTATTTCCAACTCCGAGATGATCAGAAGAAGACTTTGGCATCTAATTAAGTAAATGGTTGATGCATCTCTGTAACAATTAGGGTTTCAATATAATCATGTTATAGTCTTGCCCAGCAAACAAAATTAACTTTGTTTATCGAATAAGGAAAGAAAATGATTTCGTTGGGATCCTTAATAATATAATGTTTGGACCTTCGAGCTATATCCAACTCCGAGATGATCAGAAGAGACTTCGGTATATAATTAAGGAAATGGTTGACGCATCTCTGTAACAATTAGGGTTTCTATATAATCATCTTATAGTCTTGCCCAGCAAACAAATTAACTTTGTTCATCGAATAAGGAAAGAAAATGATTTCGTTGGGATCCTTAATAATACAATGTTTGCACGAAACGCCAGAAGGAAACTTAGAAAAATAAATTCCTACCTGTTCCTTAACTTCGTCTGTTATGTCAATTTCTTCATATGAAATATCACCCAGAGCTTGTTCCAAATGAGCTGTCACTTCTTGGAACCTATGCAAAATTTGATCCCCCTCTAGAACCTGCAAATAAAGTCAAAACACTTGTTTAATTTTGTGTGCATGTGAGAGACAGAGAAAGAGATTCAAGTCAACAAATCCTTGAATCCAAATTACAAGATGCCAACAACAAAGTTGAATGTGATTTATGCAAATCAAAAGTCATGAAAAACTAACATAAATGGCTTTGTGCACTAATTGTTAATTTGGATTTTCTTCGACAAACCTTGCAAACATGAATAAGAAAATGCAATATAAAAGCTAAGCAGCCAGGGCGCAAACCAAGGATATGAGGATATCAATTATATTTTGATGTTTGGGTTAAAATCTTATTTCTCAAATGCCTATTGTGCTGAACACCTCAAAGTTTATAAAACATGGTATATTAACGTCCGCAACTATATGGGTAAATGTAATTCAAATTTTCCTTCAAATATAAAATTATGAATATAGTAACATAGCAGTCCATGATTCAACAAATTGCAACAGAAGAATCTGATCGAAAGCCAAGTTCGAGTTCAAAATTAGTTTAAGCTTCATGAGAGTGAAATTATCAGGACTGTTGGTCCTATACTGCCAAATCGAGGTGTCGGAATTAAGGACCCACCTTGAGATTATTTGGTTAAAAAGCATATGATCCCTACCATGTTAAGATACAAATAGTTGTGAAATAACAAAACAATAACGAACAATAATGGAATTTTTTATGTAGCATAAAATATACTTAAGTTCCAAAATAATTAAAAATAGACAAGAAATAAACATACAATTAAGATATGGCAGCTTTCCTCCTGTCCTCGACGTGGCAGAGGAGGAGGGGGAAGGAAGAAAATAAGTAGTCAGTTCCATTTAGACAATAATATCGTCTTTTATACCTATAAAATGTAAGTTATTATTAATAAATCTTTTGAGTTCCTAGCTCCAATTTATAGAATGTTTTACCAAAATCAATATTTTTTTTTCTTTTTTTTATATTTCCTTATTTATTTACTCGTGCATATACATATATGTGTGTGTGTGTGTGTGTGTATAGGGGAAAACTAACATCCCCACCTTCATGGGAATGATAAGCTTGTTCCCATATTTTTTGGACAAAAATTGCCTGGTTAAAATTTGTCTACTCATAAAAAAAAAATGGGTATTCATGTAATTTCATAAACAAATGCCTAAACCCTCCTCTTCTCTATCTTGTCCTCTCTCTCTCTCTCTCTCTCAACGACATTACAGGGACCTCGCTGCCGCCAGAGACCACATCGTTACCGGCCGTCGCAAACCCTGGCCGCCGACGCAGCATATCGTCGTCATCGCTGCAAATCCGGCCACCGCCAGCAAAATCGGTAGCGCCACCACCATTCCCGCCACACAACCACCAACAACAACAATATTTCCCATGTATGAACAAACACCGACACCACCACAACCTATGTCGGCGTCACCACCGCCATCCCCACCACACAAGCGCCGCCACCATCCCAATCCCACAACCGCCACCGCCATCCCATAGCAGACAACCACCGCCACCATCCCCATAGCCAATGGAGAGAGAGGAAGAGAGAGAGAATGTTGACAACGAGAGACAGGTTTTTGGAGTGTAAATTGGGGGGACTTTGTTTTAGAATTACATCAATACCCATATGTTTTATGATGTGGCATGTTTTGATGTGATTATTTTTGTCCAAAAAATATGGGGACAATCTTATCATCCCGTGAAGGTGGGGATGCTAGCTTTTCCCGTATTATATATATAAATAAATATATATATATATATATATATATTTGTTTGTGCTTGGGTGGCAGGGGCTTCTGCCTCCAAACTTCCAATTTTATTTCTGGAAAGTAATCCTGCACAAGATGCTTCTAAATATTACAAATAGGAAGTGTAGGATTTCAGCTTCAAAAGTGTAGTCAACCCCAAATAGATGGACAAAAGGTTTTGTTATTGAGTTACTTTATAATCTTAGAAGTATATGCTAGTCACCCAAAATAATACAAGCACTTGTCGATCTAACCCATCCCACTTTAATTCTACAAGTAACATCATCTCATATATCTACCTCTCTATGAATAGTCTTAAAACAACATCATCAGCAAATACCATTCACCATGTAGACTGAATTAAGTTGTTTCTTAATATTGAATACTTAGTTTTCAGGGCATAGACACGTTATGAACTTTTAAGACTGATCCGCTATCTTTTTCTGCTCCAACCTTCCAATTTTACTTTAGTGTTGATGTTCATATAGTTTCTGTTGCATGAGTAAAGCATTAATTTTCAGTTAATGACAGAGATTTTCAACAGAAAAAAACATTACTATAGCAGCAGAATAATCAACTGTGAAAATAACTTGAGAGAAGAGAACAAAAGCAAGATCCACTACAACAATCCTAAACCCCATTGTGAAAATTGCTTTTCATTGCTCAGAAAATATAGGGGGAAAAAATGAACTAAACCTATTAATCTTAGATTCCTACTTGAAATGCAAAAATCTCCTCCACTCGGCTGAGCTACTTTAATATATATATTAAGTTCTAATCTGTTTCTAAATAACTTTTAATTAATTGTATGAGATTCTCATCTTCTTATCAAAACACATACACCTATAATGATTTAATTAGTTGCATGCCATTTCATTTTTTCACATACATTACTTAAACTTGAAGTAAACACCCCTTTTGTATCTAAGATTCTAAAAACAGAGGCACCGCCATCATACAAATCATACTGAGTCAGAATATCACACCACACTCAAAGAATACATCTAATACATTCAATATAAAGAAACAGATGAAAACAAAAAGATCAATCCAGGCAGTAATTCGGGGTTAATAATGTATGCATGAAAGGAAAGGTAAAAGATACTCTTATATAGAAATCAATCAATCAATCAATTCAGTGCCCGCTGGCATATTCCAATTCCTACATTTAACTAACACTAGATTACTCTTTCTGGCAATGCCAGAGATTACAAGGACCTAAAATCTTGATAGTAACAACACTTGCCCAAAGATGATGAATTTCTAAATAGAATTTTTTTTTTTTTTTTAATTTTAAGACCACCAATATCTTTCTCTGCTCTTAAAATTTTACTTTAAATTGATGTTCGCATAATTTCTGCTGCCGCATGAGTCAAAGAATTAATTATCAATTGATGACAAAGATTTTCAACAGAAAAACCAGCACAATCTGCTCTGAATAATCAATTATAAAAATAAAAATAACCAGAGCAGAGAAGAGAACAAATCAGAACGATAATTGTGTTTGGTTGCTACGAAAATATAGGAGGAAACAAGAAACCAGAGAATAATACAGAAAAATATCCTTATTTTCCGTTCTCAGGAACCAAACTGAATCAAGAAGTGTCCATTTTCAAACAATAGCGAAAAAGAAAACAGCAAAAAATCTAAAGCATGTGATGTTAATAGATCAATCAAGCAATTTGTTCTAAAAGCAGATTAATAAACAAACCGGTTACAAATGTATTGCACGTGAGGATCGAATAGGCACACCAGGTAAATCTTGCTTCCTTCGCTTCCCAATCTGAGCAACTCTCTAGCCGATTCCAAAGCTTCCTTCAACGAATTTAGGGCTTTTAAGGACTGTACAGAGAGTGGCTCTTTGCTCTCTTGAATCTTTTCAAACATTGGAGTCAACAGCTTCAGCCTTCTGGCTAGATTACAGTATTGCTTCTTGACCGTACACCTATAGTCTGAAATTGCCGATATTTCGTTTACGATATCAATTAGCTTCTGTATCACAACTCCTTTCTCGTCTTCCATGGCTCGAGCTTAGAGATCTGACTCAAAAATCTTTGATAAATTGATACGGAGATTTTGCTAATTTAGGTAGAGTTCGAGAGCTTCTGCTAAAACTGATGGAGGTTGATTGAGCGGTGACCGGAGTCATCTCCATTAGAGAGAGAGAGGGGGGAGAGACTTTTTATTCTGCGCGGCTGCTGCTGAGTGTCGAGTCATGGGCTCGCTTAACCAGGGTTCAGATTTAACCCGTGGTTTTGTGGTTCGCAGGACGGGGGAGGGGCGGGGAAGAAAAATCTTCTTTTTGCATCGGCGCGGCTAGATGTGGTGTTGGTCGACTCAGCTGAGTTCTAATAAAATGTGATTAATCCTAAAAAATCTTGTGATCCATTTGATGTGACTTAAATTTTAACCACCTAATTTATGTGATTTAGATGAGTTTTGTTAAAACACCACGGGTGACCCTATGATAAAATGGGACCCGTAAATAAGCAAAAGGAAACATTACAGTACATAAAATGGGACCCTTAAATAAGCAAAAGAAAACATTACAGTACCTTAGAGGGATGATTTGAAAAGATATGAAAAGAAATGATAAGACGTAAGTGTGTTTTAAGTGTGTTTGAGTGATTTAAAATAAGAGAAAAAAGAAAAATAAGGAGTGATATTTTTTTTTATCTCTCACTTTTGGTCTCTCAGAGAACGAAAAGATAGGTAATATTTTTATAATTTTGAGAGTGCTCTCAATAATTAAAAAGAGAATTATTATTGTATTCATATTCGTTATATTTAAGAATATGATAATAATTTGATTGTTATCATTTTCTTTCTATTTTACCCTCTATCATATCCAAACAAGAATATTATGATTGATTTTCTTTTTCCTTCTATTTATCTAAATAAAAATAGAGATTATTACTATTTTTTTTTTTTCTCTCATAACTGATATTATCTCTTTTCTTAGCCTTAGTCTCTAGACCAACATGAAATTAATCCTATAAAATTCTTATTGCTTTACAAATAAGGTTATGACTTCTCATCAAGTACATATGAATCTAAGGTTGATACGTTGAACGTATAATTTAGACTTAATTCGTCGTATATAATGTTTTGATAATTCGTCGTATATAATGTTTTGAGTCTAAGGTATATCGTTGATACGTTGAATGTATAACTCAGACTTAATTTGTCGTATATAATGTTCAGTACTAAATCCACATTCAAATTGAGGTAATCATCCCAAGTTCAATTCATTCTTAAATTTATTTTAATTCGAATTAAGTTCAAATTTGTAATCCGCTCTGAAATGTTGAATTAAAATTTTAGATGTGATGCTAATTTATAAACTCGTTAAAAATGGTATAACATGTATCTTAAACTTTTAGATTGAATAGCAAGTCTCTTGCCTTTGCAACTTGGCCCCACGAGTAAATAGAATGACCCATGCTAATGAGTTTGGCTAGGATAATATAAAAATAAATACAGTAAATAAATAAATGAAAAGGACATATTTGTAATTCTCACACCCTGTCATTTCAATTCAATGTGCTAATATTATATAACACACGATAACTTGATAATATTTTTTAGGTAATAACATATAAGTTAGTTAAGTAAAGTGGAGGAGACCTATTTAGGAAGATGGACAGTCACTCCGATAATGATGGACGACAGTCACTCCGATAATGGCGTGTCATATTTCCATCGATTGTCAAACGAATAGATTTACAGCCTAAAAAAAAGACACTATTTCAAGCCGCGCCGGTTAGCCCAATAAGTAGATGAGAACGGTCCGACAGTGCCAGCTAATTAGTTGGTACTAGTAAATTAAGTCCATGTCATCATGGTTTCTATATTAAATGATTTTACTATATAAATTACGCCGCAAAAAATGTTTCTGATGAATTATTTATGAGAGTCATTCTCTTATTTTTGCATAGATTACCAATTAAGTAAATCAACTCTATATTAAATAGTTTTATAACAATAAAAATTATGTGGTGTATTTTTTTTATTTTTTTTGGTAGATTACCAATTAAGCAAATCAATAGTTTTATAAAAATAAAAATTAAGTGGTGTCCAAACATCTTAATATTTTTAGGGTCGCGTACGCTTTACACCTTTGTGATCTCGAGATAGTGCGTATAAGCCCCATTGTTTGTTTACCTCCCCTATATTTTAAAAATTGTGCGAATTAGTGCATTTTTGGCGTTGACCGCTATTAACCGGTACTGGAGCTACAAAAAGACTAAAATAACTCTCTATTTATGATTTAAAAATAATAATAAAATAACAAAAAATAAGAAAAGACTAAAATAACCCTCAATCAATACTCCATCTCTATTCTCGTTCTTGCCCCCCTTTCTCTCTCTGCAACTGCAAATTACAATCTACAAGAACCAAAAGTTCAAAACACATAGATTTCAGTTTATCTATTTGTCTGCAAGAACCAAAAGTTCAAAACCCATATCGGCATATCATTTTCAGATTGTTTAAAAAATCAAAACCCATATCTTTCAGTTTCCATTGCCCGCTGTTCCAGTTCGGGTTCACCGTTCGCAAGCTTCGGTCGTTGTCTCTCAACTCTCAATCTTTCCCTCTCTCTCTGCAATTGCAAACTACAAAATCTATAAGAATCAGAAGTTTGAAACCCATATATTTCAGTTTATCTATGGGTTTTGTTTTAATTTTTTTAGGGCAAATCATTTCAGCCTCCCTAATTGATTAGTCAGATCCTCCAACATCCATAACTCTAATTCCAGATCCGTGGTGGGATTTGAGAAGTAGACGGATCCCTTCATCTCTAACAAGTTGCAATTTATCAGTCCTTGGTGTTAGGAATCTGATTTTGGTTGACATGGCAAGCTTATTCCTGGCCTAAATTCCTCTCTAGCAATGCCCATTGATTGAACAAAAGCCACTTGAAGAAGATTATTATGATTTGTAAGATCGTGAGTGTATGTTAACCAATGCAATATCCCATTCACGCTGATGGGATTGAAACCCCATTGCAGGCAAAATGCGGATGGACTGATCAATTCCATCCATTAGAGG
>JAOTQH010000007.1:3206945-3218118 GCA_025631255.1 Cornus kousa | reverse complement strand
ACCCAGTTCAGTCCGGCGATCCCAAGTCCGGTGAAGGTCAGTTCAGTCCGGTGGTCTCGCAGGCACCAATGAAGAAGAAAGGAGAAAAAAAAGGAAAAAGAAAAAAGAAATAAATAAATATATATATATATATATATATATAGTGTGCGTGTATATATGTGTGTGTGTGTGTGTGTGTGGGTGTGAGAGAGAGAAAGAGAGATTTAAGTTAAACTGAGGGTGTTAAAAGTCTTTTTCATTGAGTTATAAATTTGAATATATAATTCAAGGGTAAAACAGTAAAATCACATATTTTCGTTAGTAAACTAAACTGTGGTTACTACAGGTGTAGGTGAAATTATGAAACGTGAAGGGGGTGTGTGTGGAATATAGGTAAACCTCAGGGGGTGTAGGTGAAATTAACCCAATATAATACCAAATTAAAATTATTCTCCCCTTCCCTTTTCTTCATAACTAATTTTATCCTTTACTTTCAAACCCACCCTACCAAACATAGCCTTAACATCGGTTGTAAGAATTTTTGCCAAGTAAATAATTTGTAATTGTTATAGCCTCATGATCAAATGACTCGAAACGGTATATTTCTGCCCGTGGTGTCATGACTAGGTTCAGTACCGACCAAGCATGCTAGCTGTAGCCTTTCTGTGTGAACGCAGAGTCTTTGGGGCCATACGTCGAACACTTGCCATCTCTTGGAGTGTAAACCAAACGCATTCTTGTTTCACCTTCTCTACCCAAGCACTTGATAATTCGTCTGAGAAGGAGAGTTCAGTTTCGAATCGACGAGAAGAAGAAGAACCCAATAGTTTGTGTAGGACTATCAACCAAATCCATTCTAGTTTCACCTTCTCTACCCAAGCACCTGGTAATTCGTCTGAGAAGGAGTGTTCAGTTTCGAATCGACGAGGAAAAGATGAAGAACCCAAGAGTTTGTTTAGGACTATCAACCAAACCCATTCTGATTTCACCTTGTCTACACAAACACCTGATAATTCGTCCGAGGAGGAGGAGAGTTCAGTTCCGAATCGACGAGAAGAAGAAGAAGAACCCAAGACTTTGTGTAGGAGGATTGAGAGGCTCGGCAAAGGAGAGCCTGTTGGGTCTGCCTTTCAGAACTGGATGGGCGACGGCTTACCCATTCATAGAGGCGATATCTTTCACACCATTAACCGTTTGCGGAAGCTCCAATTCAACAAACGTGCCCTTGAGGTCACTATTTCTCTTCATATATATATATATATATATATATATATACACGTCTATAATAGATAGATTATACGCATATATATATGATGGGTAGTGTTTATTTTCTCGTTGATAATGGTAAATGTGGATGCAAAGTATGTAAGCGCAGTACCTGTTTGTCTAAATGCTTGAAAGAATTATGCCAGTTGAATAAATGGGGTAAAATTCAGGACTATTCAACCTTTTCAGTTAATTGATTTTGGGTACCTCTATTTAGTTTTACATGCAGTACCTGTTTGTCCAAATGCTTGAAAGGATTATGCCAGTTGCATGATGGGGAAAATGCAGGACTATTCAACCTATTCAGTTAATCGTTTTTGGGTACCTCTATTTTGTTCAGTAGAATTGAATTATTATATCGTAATGTAATGTATGGACAAAAAGCATGGTCAGAATCGATTTTGTGATCTTCTCTAATAGTTTATAATGGAAGAAAAACCAAAATATCTTCTTTATGGGTAGATTATTTCTTCTTTTTTTTTGGGTTAATTTAGCAGACAATTTAAATTTTCAAATACTTTTTGTAGTCCATATATCCACCTTTAATTCAAAGAATCATGGTCAACGTATTCACCTTTGATAATAGATGTGAGGACGATCAACCTTGTAGTTTCAAAAGTTCAAAGAGCAATTACCCTGCACCTATGCCACCAATGTTGGGGGTGTTTGGAGGGGTAGACTGCATCCGACCATATTGTAATTTAAGAAGTTCCATTATAACTTCGTATGAGATTTTGTGTAGGGTAGGATTTTAGTACCAATTGCTTGTTTAGCGCCATATTTATTTTGACAGAAAAATCATCTGCTTTTCAATTGGAAATCTAATAACCCCTTTTAAGTTGAATCACTCGGATGAGAAACATGAGCATGGGCATTATACAAAATTAACTTGAATTATCCTTTACTCTTGATAGGTGATGGAATGGGTGATCAGAGAGAGGCCTTACAGACCAAAGGAACTAGACTACTCCTATCTTTTGGAATTCACAACTAAGCTTCATGGGGTATCACAAGGTGAAAAACTGTTCTGTCATGTCCCACAGGAGTTTCAAAACGAGTTACTCTACAACAATCTCGTAATTGCATGCTTGGATAAAGGCATGATAAAGCTTGCACTTGCATACATGAAGAAAATGAGGGAATTTAGTCACCCCATTTCACACCTAATTTTCAACCGCCTTATTATCCTCCATTCCTCCCCAAGCCGTAAGAAAGCCATTCCAAAAATTCTCAGACAAATGAAGGCCGATAAGGTGGATCTACATGTCTCCACCTACAACATTCTCATGAAAATAGAAGCTAATGAACACAATATTGAAGGGTTGGTAAAGGTGTTTGGTGAAATGAAGCGAGCAAAAGTAGAGCCAAATGAGATCTCCTTCTGCATATTAGCTACTGCACATGCTGTGGCAAGGTTATACACCGTTTGTGAGGCTTATGTTGAAGCTGTGGAGAAGTCCATAACAGGAAATAACTGGTCAACACTAGATGTCCTTGTTATATTATATGGGTATTTGGGGAAGGGAAAGGAGCTTGAGCGAACTTGGGGCCTTGTGCAAGAACTCCCCCATGTTAGGCCTAAGAGTTTCGTGCTGGCTGTTGAAGCATTTGGGAGGATTGGAGAGGTAAGTCGTGCTGAAGACCTTTGGTTTGAAATGAAATCAATAAAAGGCTTGAAATCGACTGAGCAATTCAATTCAATGATATCTGTTTATTGTAAACATGGGTTTGTTACTAAAGCAACTGGGTTGTATAAAGAAATGGAGAAAAATGGATGCAAACCAAATGCCATAACTTTTCGACAACTTGCTCTGGGTTGCTTGAAAGCAGGATTAAGCAATGAAGCCCTGAAAACACTAGAGTTGGGGATGGATCTGACAACAAGCACCAGAGTAAAGAAATCCACCCCATGGCTGGAGACCACTCTTTCAATAGTTGAATTGTTTGCAGAGAAGGGTGATGTAGAGAATGTTGAGAAGTTGTTTGGAGAATTGAAAAAAGCAAATTATGCTAGGTACACTTTTGTGTACAATACATTGATCAAGGCTTACGTAAAGGCCAAGATTTATGATCCAAACCTTCTGAGAAGGATGATTCTGGGAGGGGCTCGACCAGACTCGGAGACCTATAGCCTTGTGAAACTACTTGAGCAGTTCCGAACCTGATTCTATTTTGTTGTGATTAAATAAGTTATGTTTTATACGGATCACTGATTTCTAGAAATGGGATACAAGTTTGGCATGTGGATCTTATCAGTGGAACAAAGTAAAAACAAGAGAACTGGAATAAATTTTGGAGTATCATCCTGCAATGGGGATGCCACATACCGGTTTCGATTATTAATGTTCTGTTCCCTGCTTGGGGCTGGTGAAGAAATTTTGTAATAATGCTATGTATCACTTTAGGTTGTTTTTCCCTTGTCGTCAAAGACGACTCCTTTTGAAGATTCTAACAGAATAGTACCAGAGAAATATTGTCTAAGCCAGTCTACACCTCCAACATTACTAATTTGATACGCTACAACCGGCATGACCTGGGGTTGAAGCAGACACTTTCTTCTTGGTTGCCGCTCCCAGTTGGGCCAATTTGACCCTGATAAATGTTTTTGAAGATGACCGGTAGTTGTGAGTTTCTTTGTAATTCAAAGCATTATTGACATTTATATACGGGTGCATACAATTGTATTCACTTACTTCTCTCTCTCTCTTTTTTTTTTTTTTTTTGAAAGGCACAAAGGCCAAGCCAAGTGGCAGTACAAAGGCATAAGCCAAGCCAGATAAAGGCATACAAATTCTGAAACAATACAATAAAATGAAGAACAGGCTCCAGATTTGTTGAGAAAGAGCCACCGCTCTAGAACGGAAACCACCAAGGGAAAAGAGTAGCAACTGGAGTGACCACAAGTCAGGCCATCATCAAGGCACCAGCTCCGAAACTGCATTCACAAGGCGCCTCCACACACCCAACCCCGCACAAGAGCAAAGCAAGCCAGGGAAAAACCAAAATCGACCTACATCAAAGATATAGGCGAAGGAAAAGCAATAGATCCACCCTGTCGAGTCTGAAACAAACCAAACAAGAGCAGATCTAGCCAGAGAAAGCAAAAAAGACGTGAAAAATCACCCGCAGGCAAACTTATTGGGACACGCTGAAATTATTAACCGGTGAGAGGCAACCAAAAGCACCTCCCGACTCCCATGGAAGGGAGCAAAGCTGAAGGGCCAGAACAGCTGCAAGAAAGAGAGGGAAGAGAGAGAATAGAGCAAAAAATGAGGCGGCTCACTTTTTGTAATCACTTGTTGACAATGCATGTTTTTTTTAGTACTTGTTGCTGGGCATGGATGAAAAGGGAATGAATATTCACGTTCATCTATGTACTGAAATCCTGTCTTCCTTTTTATGACTAGTTGATATATTCATGTTTTATGGGTTTTAATTTTTCACTTGCGGTGAATGTGTTGATTTAATGGAATTGAAAATGTCATTTACCCAAATCATGGTCAAATTCAGAAATAGACAAAATTTTGGATGGAGAAAAAGTTTAACCATGAATTCAGGATACTTCCCTGAATATCGAGAGAAGAAAAAAGAACTGAATTCAGAAATCAATAGAAATATCAGCTATTGATTTTGTTTTTATTGATAATTCAGGTTAAAGTAGGCCCTATTCAGATTATTCAAATTCTGTTTAGCCTTTAGTTCAGGTAATCAAAACTGGCTTCTAGATTTCCAATTCTTAAAATTATCAATAACATATATGTGAAATGAAAATCCGTTGTTTGAATGAATCATCTGAGATTCAATTACTGATTAACTTTGATTTATTGTTTAAAATTGAGTCTAAAAATAATTGCAGGTAGGTGGTGAGGTGGTGGTGGTGGTGATAGCAGGGCAAACTTCAATTAATGACGATGATTTCAAATTGAGATTGCGAATAAAAAAAGACAGAAATCTACTTCAAACCAAAAAATTAGAAATGGAAAGCTGGCTAATACATGGTTTAAAGTCATTTTATATGATCGTTACAACTCACAGGGCCATTGTTATTTCCTACTACAATTAAACAAATTAGAAGAAAATGACAAAAGAAACACATTAGATATTTCCCCATGATTCGCAAAGATGTTGAGAGAATATAAAGATCTCCTTGTTCAGGTGATATAGTTTAGGAACTCTGCAGCAGTCGCAACGGCACCTCCGGTGATGGCATCCTTTACAATCTGGTCTCTGTTCTTGCTGCTGGCTGCAGATACCAGAGCCCCCGTCAATGCACCCCCAAGCATTGCATTCTTCTGCAACACGAAAAAGGAGAGGCAAAAGGCAGAAACATCACCATCAGCTGATATGATTTGAATTCTTTACTCGGAATGGTGTATAACTGATGCTTTTGCAGGAGGGACTCGAAACAAAGGGAGAAAAAATAACAAAATAAGCCATGATTTAATCAATCCTTCTGATGATCAGAGGGAAAATTTGCAATAACAATGAGCTCAGGTACAACCTCGAGCTCTTGCTGGAAAAAAGTTGAACCACCGTATTTTGCCCGAAGCTATATAATTTTGCTCTAAAAAAGAATAGGTTATGTGCTACTTATTTGAAGTGTGCATAATTTATAATCAATTGGGCATTTAATTCAGAAGGAAAGCAGAATCCAAATATCACAGGGGATCCAAAATCCTCAATGTTCATTTTCCGCTTTCTTTTTTGGTCCATAGGAAGCAACCCTTACACCGATCTACCCCAAGTCTTGGTGAAATGAGCAATTGATCCCAAGTGTCTGCTACAAATACCTAGAGACTTCATTATCAAGCTAGCTAGCACCTTGCAACACCTCCATCTTGGATAAAAGAGTTGTCACTATACAATCTAAATTGCAGCTAAAATTACAATGCATTATTAAAGTTTTGGAACCACTACCAAACTAGAAATTCAACATTTGAATGTCAGTAGTAGCTTATGGATCCTACAGCTAAATTGGTTATGTTTCGAATGAAGGAGAATAAAATAGAAAAAGTAGTAAGCCATGTGCTTCAGAAATTACCCAATCCCTGGTGCCACGGACCCTTTCCATTCCATACTCCATTCCGACATATACCCCAGCAACTGTTCCTGCTCATGCAATAAAAGAAATCTTTCAAGTGATCCCTCATTTTCCAAACAAGGAAACCAATCAATAATTTCAAATAACTGTTTCGTCTCCTGCCTAACATATCTCATATTTTATCAGAGTCAATATAAATGACACTCACCCCAATAGGCCCCTTCTTTACACATTTTCTTTAGCTGCAGAGAAGTAACTTCTGTTAGTATGACAACAAGCATATTGAACTACTTTCTGTTTCTATATTTACTGTACAAGTAAAAAAAAAATTGGGTGGGTGTAACAAGGGACCGAGACTGTTCCTGTATAACCCCCTAAAATTCAGTACTCTGGTTTCAGAATCCAAAACTTTGTAACTTAATAATTTAAAGTTGTACACTTCGTGTATTATTGAAAACTGTGAGTGCTGCACGAAATTGATTGAATTAGAAGAGACTTAACACTTTGAAAGAACATTCCTGGGGATGTTTGATGTCATGGGTAACAAAAACGATCAAGTACATCAAATGGCTCATAATGGTTAGCAGCCCCAAAGAATTCACACTTGTGCAGCTTCATTTTGACAGCTTAATCACAATGAAGCAAGTAATGCAACAAGAAGTATAGTATAAGATTTGAAAAAAATTAAACACCTATTCAATTAAGGGCATTTGAACCCTTTGAATTTTTTTTTATAAAAAATATCAACTTATAATTAGCCCTTCAAATTTTCAGCAAACAGCACCTAAGTGGTGTATGTGCACTCGCTTAATTACGTAGTCCTCATGTCAGAAATGGGTTTTACCAACCATCTCAACAAAACTACATACCGATACTGAAATAAGCTCAATAATTCAAGTGAGTCATCAACAAACCAAATAACTAAAATAAGCTCAGAGATCTCACCGAATTCTCAAAACTGTGACTTGAAATGCTCCCTGGAAAAATAAAAAAATTGCTACATCAACACAATAATTGAGAAAGATTTGAAAATTAGTCCCCACTCAAGAACCAATTGTAAAATTACTTAAATTCTGAAAAATGAGGATAGTGATGTGTTTGTCATTATTTACAAGTGGTCAAAATTTAATAAGAATAACATGCACAATTTAATTTAGAGAAACCCTATTTAGGCCGATTTCTCAAACCTATTGTCTAGCCAAAAGGCAAGGCTTTCTATCATATGTTCTGAGTGTAGGTCCCATCTGCTACATGAAAGTGATAGAAACCCTTATGCTATAATTGGTTTAAGTATCATTTTCCTTTAGTTCAGGAACGTCTTTCGAGTTCTAACAAATTAGATACACCGATATACAACATATAAATGATCCAAATAAACATAGTTAGATCTTATGCCTATTATATAGCTGCATACATATTATATATATATATATATATATATATATACACGCGCAGAGAAGCAAACAATGAAACGATAATCTGAACCTTTTTTGACGACCTTATAGATTTCCTCTGCAGCTGTTTTGGCCACAGCGACCTGAAAGAAATAGATACAAACAAACAAACGATGAACAGAGATGATTAGGAAAATGATTGGATGATAGTAGTAAGATCTATATAATTATAATGAGGATGATGATGGTTACAATTCCGATCTTCAACAAGCCATCGACGGTGAGATTGAGAAATGGATTGCCCGTATTCAGCATCATGTCTACCTTTGGAGTAGAAACTGATCCAGAAAATCTGCTCCTCGGCATCTTATTCCTCCCAATTCCTATCACTTTTCCTTTTCCTTTTCCTTTTCCTCTCTCTCTCTCACTCCACTTCTGATTCTTCTGAATCTGATTACTGCTTGCAAGTGTGTGATTAACGGAAATGCCATCCACGTGTAAGCAACTCTGTCCGTCTATACCATATTTGGGTTTTAGGATGGTTTAATTTTTTGGAAACAAACAAAACAGTTACAGTGTTTGATTGTGATTACACGGCCACGTGGTACCGTCAATTATTCGACTAAAGTGTATTGGGTGGAAAAGGATTGCATCAATATTAGTACTCCGTATTATTTTTATTTTGAATAATAATCTCACTATCTTGTCGGTAACAAAATATCTCACTATCTTGTCGGTAACAAAATATCACGCTCAAAGGACTTGGGGACTTAAAAGTGTCTGAAGCCGCCCGTGAGTTGCATGTTGTGTTGTCTTTTATCACACATAGTTGTTAGTAAAAAGAATGGGAAAGGCTCTCACCGTGTCCACCAAAGCACTTATGAGTGTCCTATTATTGATGTTCGTCGTTGTTGGAACACAAACATTATTTCGCATGCACTTTGTTTTAATTTTTTGAAAAAAAATAAAAAATACAATTGAAAACGATATTTTTGTTATAAAAATATTAAAAATAAGAACATACAAAACATGTTTGATTGACCTTATATTTCAAAAAATTTTAAAAGCAAAATATGCTTGGTCGCTTTAACTATTACCAAAAAAATATAAAACATTATGATATTATTATGATTAGCAAATCCCAACATTTCTTTTGCTTTCTTTGGAGTACATAATCTTTCTGCGAATCGTATGCTCTGCTGCTAGTTTGACTTCATTGCTTCAAATTTTTTTAAAGAAAATTTTTCATCCTATAAGTTCTCTGAAAGGGGAAAAAAAAAAAATATATATATATATATATAGCTAATTCAATTCAACTCAACTCGACAAAACCATCCATTCTATTTAAATACATTTAATAGTATAATATACAACCTGTTGTGTATAAAAAAAAAAAAATCAAAAATTTTACATAAAGATGCCTCATCTGTCTATTCACTGCTCTTGAATTATATTATTTACAAAAAGGCATAATTGGAAAGAAAATAATAATAATAATTCTTACAACACTTTCAAGTGCTTTATGAAAATGCATTGGCACCATGGAAAGCAACCAAACAGGGAGAGTAATCCCTTTTAAGTCCTACATTACTGAAGGAAGCAAAGTCCAGTAGATTCCGAATTTTGCCAATAGCAACATGGTCACAATTGGAAGTCTTCTATATAAAAGCACAAGTCCAGTCCACTCCAAACAGCAACAATGACCCATTATAGCACCAAACACACATAACATTGTCCAAATAATACTTGAATATTCCTGTCATCATCAACACGAATTCCCTTACAAATTAGAAACAAAAAGGCACATTAGCATAATGCAGTAACAACAGGAAAATTTATTAAAAAACAATTGAGCAGAAAAATGACGTGTTCAACTTTTTTTAATACCCAGGAACCATATAGCACCAACCCCTAAGAGTATCTTCCATCTTAAATTCCTCATTTTCCAGTAATCATCAACATCAATACTCACAAAAATTTAGAAACAAAGAAGTAATAATCTCTCTCTCATCCAACTTAAAGCACCCAAAACAAAATTATAACAGGCCAACTTATAATGAAACCCCACAGGAGTCCAGCAAATGGTCCAGAGCAAGATTGCCAAAGGGTCTCATATTTAAAAGTTCGCATATGGCGCTCAATTTTGGGAATCTCAGTCGGACCTTGTGTATATTACATCATTCTTGTACATATAGAGTAACCATGTCAATTAGGATTTAAGAGTAATGTTCCATACTATCTATGATTTAGTGTGATTAATTGAGAGCAGTAACATAGAGTCTTAAACTTCCTGTCCTTGATTTGAGTTATCTCCAATAGTTCATTTCTAAAGACTGTTTCTTGAATTGCGAATGTAAAAGGCTTACTGAGAGGGAGATAAAGTAAGCCCTATGAAATTATAGTCCTCTAATTTGGTAACTAGGCCATTTTTATTCCAATAAGCTTCCAGACATGATATACATTACAGTAAATCTTGTGTCACTAAAGACAAATCTTGATTTTCCAAGTGATCTTGTTCTTATAATACAATCCCAAAATAAGAAAAATTATGAACAATAAAAGTTAGGGAGAGTTCTAGAAATTTTTAAACTTCCACAGAGATAATTAAAATGAAAATGGCAAGGACAGTGCTTGGATTTTCTAGGGAAGGACCAGCTCATTTAGGTGTTTCAAAGCTCAAACTAGCTCTGGATCATGCTTTTATGGGATGTGTTAATCCATAAGAACTCTCCTTAACAATCTGAATTGAATGAAACATATTAATTCAAGCAAATCGATTATATTTTGAACATTTAAAGAGATGAAATAAATAAACCCCTTCAACACACAGAATAAAACTCAGACAACAGATAACCCAGAATCTTAATGAGACACATTATTGATAATATATTTTCAGACCGAGATGCTTCGTGCTACTGCACATGTATAATTACCAAGAAATCATCCAATCACATGAACTCATTTCCTTGAACTTCTTGAGGTTCACAATTGTATTTTTGAGGTTACTAAACAACCTCCTAGGAAACCTATCAAATGAAAGAAGGTAGCAATCCCAAATTAAGATCACATACCCACTTCCAAAATCACACGCGCGCGCGCGTATTTTAGGTAGGGAGAGGGAGAACGACATATTCAATCATCAATGAATGATCATCTTATGAGAAAAATATATCAAAATCAACATATCCAACATTGCATGCAATGAATTTTATCAAGAACTAGAAGCAATTGAATCAAACAACTCAAATATATACATTTACAAGCAAATATATACAGAATAAAACTAATTTCATAATAACTTCTCACTTAGATTGATTTAAACAAACTGAAACCAGAAAAACCAAATCAAATTGGAGTCATTCAAATTCCTCACCCGCAAGATCTCAAAGTGTATAATATCGGCATACTTCACAGCTAAATTGAGCGACATACATCTTACTAGCGCAATCGCATAACACTGCACATGACTCCTCGGAACCCCGCCGAGTAGGTC
>JAOTQH010000007.1:3181914-3194174 GCA_025631255.1 Cornus kousa | reverse complement strand
ATATATATATATATATATATAATACCTTATTTTGTTTGTTAGAAAAGAATAAATAAGATAAGAGAATGGATTAGAGAAGAGAGGAGGGTATTAATTATAAAGAAAGTTTATAAGTTTAAAGCTTTTATAATGAAATTTTATGAAGGAGTAAGATCCTAATAATATTTAATATCAACCGACTTCAAGATTGAAAGAGAGTAATGCATTGAATAATAGCCAAAAAATAAATAAAAATGATGCATACACTTCATTGATTTTCAGGGTAGTTTGATTTTTCTTTACATATTATCATTATATTGGCATCCAAACACAAGTTTATTAGGAATGAATAAAATATCAAAACATGGGTAGAAATTAGATGGCACCCACAAATAATAAATTTCATTAAACACTTCAACATCACACAACAATCAAATTAACTCAAATGAATCCGTGTACTCGAAAGAATGTCGATGGAATATGACCACCGCGAATTGTCTATCAACTTCTATCTGTTGACAAAAAATTTATAAAAATCCAAAATGCTAATTTTTCAACCCATCACATATTTTCATATATTTTTACTTTGGTTGCCTTCAAAATGACGAGAGTAAGATTTTGTGTAGTTTGAAAGAGAGAGTGGGAGATGGTTCGACATCCTGCAATTTTGGGCTATGCATTTAAAAGGAGTGAAAATGTGTGTTATCTTTTAAAATTTGATTTAGAACGTGAATAGTGTGTTCATGCTTTATGAGATTTTTTAATGAAAAATAAATACAAATAAAATTATTAAGAAATAAAGAAAACTCCTTACACTATTATTATTATAATTATAAAAATAATAGATATTTTGATATTTAGAATTATACATATAACTCACAGAAATTATATATATATATTTTATAACCTAAAGCAATTAAAATTAGGTGGGTATTATATAGATATAGATATTTAAAATAATACATGTAACTCACTGAAATTATATACTCCAATATTTATAACCTAAATCAATTAAAATTAAGTGGGTATTAAAAAAAAGTGTAACTCGAGCAATTTGATAACATATTTAATGAGACTGTTTATGTGTAAAAAAAAATTTTTTACTTGTATTACCCTCACTAACTCCTAACTCTCGCTTATAAATGTTCTTTTCATAATTCAATTCAGAGATTTATCTTTATTTGCTTTTTTATTTTTTATTTTTTTGTCCGATCTGTTTTATTTTGTTGGCTTGTTAAAAGACACTTGTAATGTACTTATATAATTAAAATTCTATAGAATATTTTATGAATGAAAGTTTTAAATTCCCCAAAATTAAATGTCCACTCTCCGACCTAACAATGAGGGCGCATGGTGATATATGCTTAAGATTAGTGATAAATAAATTAGATTTAAATTTGTCACCATGCACGCGGGATTAATAATTGAAATATCGACTCCATCCGTCCATTTTTAAATGGAATTCCAACAACTCACAATATATATATATATATATATATATATAATACATTTCAAAACAAGAAAATTAATTCATTTGGTTTCATATTTCACCTTCAAAGTCAAGAAAATTAATTCATTTGGCTTAACATTAGGAAATATGTACGTACACATTATTCTTAGAGATACGCTAGATTTAATTTTAAATGACAAAATTATATCCCATAAAATTTGTGAATTTTGAAATTAGTATGAAACGTATTTTTTGCAGAATAATTATATTATTTAATAATTAAAAAAAAGGAGGAAAAACTAACATCTAATCCTATTAATGACAACTAAGTCTTATAAAAATTTAATTAGAACGAATAAGTCATTCTTTAAATATTAATTTCTAACAACGTTATGTAGAAATTAGAATATCTCTTTTACCCGTTTCATACATAATATGAGTGAATTGTTGTGTGTTTTTTTATTTAATTCAATTATATATATTTTTCTTTTGCACCTTCTTGAAAGATGGATAAAAAAATATTAATTACTGTTTATATTTCTCTTTTCATTTTCATAAACGGATGAGTTTCATAATATTAAAAAGAATAAAATAAATTTGAATTTATTTGAAAATACATCAAAAATAGGACTTCCTTGCCCTAATGAAAATTCTATAGCACTTCTTTCGGAAATTTCTTTTCTTACAGCAGCTAGTTGCCCAAAACTTTTGCAAATATTTCTGACTTGTGCAACAAGTTGAAAGGTTAATATAGTCATTTAATACGGAAATCTAACATTGCTCCTCTATAAAGGCGTCCAAAACCAACGCCGATCGATACTCCCAAGTCTGTTTAGCATACACTGTGGTGAACAAAAAAAAAAACAAAAAAATGGGCAGAAAGTTCTTCGTTGGTGGCAACTGGAAATGCGTATGTCTCTAATTTCAACCATCTTTAATCTTTTGGTCTCTTAAATTTATATCTATATTTGTTTATGTATTGATTTCTGAAGGTTTTGATAATATTAACGAAATAGATCTCGAACTGTGGATGAATGTTCTATTTTTAGTCGTTGTCTCAATCATCTAGATTCAACTTCGATTGTCTATATTGTATCTTGCAGTTGTTTATTTGAATAGGTTTTCAATTATTTTTAGATACGAGGAAATGTATGTTTGCTGTTTTTTAAGGCTTTCAAGATTTCTGTACTTATTATTTTGGGACTATCTTTTTCCAACCTGAAATGAATGAATAATGATTTTGGTAAGCCTGGTACATATGTAGTGAAACCATAAACACACTGGAATTAAACTTTTTTTTTTTTTTTTTGATAAGTACACACTGGAATTGAACTTTCAAGTTCAATCATATTTGGTGTCCCTATTCCTATATTAGAACAATTCCGCCAAGAAAAATTGTTGATCATTCCAATTAAGTAGTCTTGAGTAAGTTAATTGACTTGTTTAACGAATAGTTGTGGATTTCAAATGTAAATTGGACTCCACTTGTGATGGTCATCACTTGATTTGAGTAACTGGTTAAGCTGGGAGAGTTCAGTCTGCCTATTATTTCGGTCTCTATGGCGTAACTCTTCCTAGTTCCTACCAAATACCAATATCTTGTTTACAATAGCATACCACAGCTCAAACATTTAAGGGGTCTCGTAGTTTTACCTTAGAGATCTGAATGATGACTATCTAGGCTTATGGTATGTTCAGAATTTACTTATCGATCATAATTTAGTTTAGGGGGATGGCATTGACTCTGCAGAAAAACCCAAAGTCACTCCACTTCTTGAATTTATATATACAAGTTGTGCATCGTCAGTGTGCCATTGTCACATGGTTGTAGAACAGTGATGTGCGCTGCTATACATTGCATTGTGTTGAGTAATAGTGCTTTGGACCTATTTCCTTGTGAGGTTTAGAAAAAACTTACTGGACATTATCGAGTTACTTGTGTATTATCAGCTCACTTATTGTTATATATGCAGAATGGAACAAGTGAGGAGGTGAAGAAGATTGTCACCACTTTGAATGAAGCTGAAGTGCCTTCAGAGGATGTTGTGGGTACGTTTGAATTAAGGGCAGTTTTCCTTTAATTTATTTTGTTTGGAAACTACTTAGCTTTTCATCTTACTCTGTCATGTATTCTTTTGGGGAACGTGAACCTTATTTTGCATTTTTTCTTACTTTCTATCTCGTGTTTCTTTTAGTTTTCTGATGTTAGGTTTTTATATAGATATTCAAGTTTTTGATTTAGATATATTTTTTTTTCTTGTAGAGGTTGTGGTAAGCCCTCCATTTGTCTTTCTTCCTGTGGTAAAAAGTTTGTTGCGCTCTGATTTCCATGTTGCTGCGCAAAATTGTTGGATTAGGAAAGGAGGTGCTTTTACTGGTGAGATTAGGTATGTTAATGATCTGATCCTATCCTCTATTTTTCAATTATTTTCTTGAGAATTTCTTAGAACAATATTATTGTGATAATGAGTTCTGGTGGTGTCATAAAAAAGCTTGCTGAGGAACTTCAATGTTTTCTGTAGTCTAATTTTTTTTTGTTCAAATTACCACCAAGAGTTGTATCCTAGTGATATTTTTCACCTTCGAAGTCAAGAGTTCAAATCCCCATGGGAGCAAAGTGGGTGTGTGAGTGAGTTTAAATAAAAAAGAGAAAAAGAAAAAGAAAATTTGTTGTCCAAATTGTCATATTTGTAATAGTTGTTTGAAGATTCATGGAATGTGCTCTCCTTATAATTATGATTTGAAGTTTAAGGTTTCTTCTTGAAAGGTTTATGTTTTTAATTGTGAGAATGAACAGGAGCTTACAGCTATGTGGGAATGTGTTAGTGTCATAATTTGCAATAAGACCCTTTTTTATTTTTCATCAGAAAATGGTATAGATACTTGTCATCATTTCAGGGACTGAGCTACATTCAAGTCAGTGGGGGCAATTGCCCCCACTGAATTATTTTTTTAGTAATATACCCTTATAATTTGTTCATTTTCAATAATATACCCATGAAATATTACATTTGCGCCCCTGAAATTACTAAAAAAATGCACTATTTCCCCCCGAATTTCATTCCCCCCCCCCCCCCCCCCATCATATGCTTCTCCTTTTGTTCTTCCCAATTGTTGTTCTGAGGTGGTTTCAGCCTACCACCAGTTCGAATTAGTTGTTTATTTTTTTGGGTAGCAGGCTTGATGCTCTTTTATCCACTAAAAGCCAATAAAAATGAAATGATTAGGTCATCAGCGACTTGAGGTGTCTGAATCATTTGTTTTATATACACCGTAAATTGATGAAATTTTGATTTAGTTTTAGTTTAATTTGTTAATGTAAATCAATATATTGTTTATGCTGTTTGATTTCTTTCAGTGGGTCAAATGTTGATTTTTTGGGAACAAATAACTGAGGTGATTCAATATGTAGCTTTTGGGTGTTTTTTACCTGTTGATGTTAAGATGATTTCTCTTGTTGCCACAGTGCTGAAATGCTCACCAATTTGGGTATTCCTTGGGTCATACTTGGTCATTCGGAGAGAAGACTTATTTTAAATGAATCAAATGAGGTAAATTATGGTACATCAACATAGTTGTTACTTCTTATTTAGGTACATGTTCTGTAACACATCAATGACCATTGCTTCATATATGCTCGCTATCTATACCCCTATATTGATCTATCATCTTTTTTTATGTTCCTTTTTGTTTTCCTTTTCCTTTTGGCATGTCATTGCAGTTTGTTGGAGATAAAGTTGCATATGCACTTTCTCAAGGCTTGAAGGTGATTGCCTGTGTTGGTGAATCTCTTGAGCAGCGAGAGTCGGGATCTACAATGACTGTTGTTGCTGCACAAACCAAAGCAATTGCAGGTACAAATCTACTGGCTGAAAGCAAGTTGTGCATTCCTTAAGAAGTTTGGTGTTTGATTTTGAAATTGGGTCCTAGGGTTGTTATAGTGGATGCTTATTTTATCTTGCACTCGGGCTCTGGAGTTATTTTCATGGATGACATCTTCTGTTTAATTTTCTATTCACTATCATTAGTCACTGAAAAATAGAAGACTACTGCTACTTGTTTTGGTTCATACTTCCATTCAATTGTATATATGCTTGACACTCCCCGTCATTTTATTCTTAATGTCATTTTCTTCTGATAGTTCCATGTTTTTCTATGAATTTGTATTAAACTTCGACTGTTCTCTTGCAGATAAAGTATCAAACTGGTCAAATGTTGTTTTGGCTTATGAACCAGTTTGGGCCATCGGAACTGGGAAGGTCGCCACCCCTGCTCAGGCTCAGGAAGTAAGTTCTAGTCTATATTGGTTGCTGAATTCAGTTTTATGTTGTAGATCCGCTCATACGGGCAAAGCATATTCTGATTTAACTTTTTTAGTTAAACCATATATTGATGTATTGATTTAGGTCCAGTAGAAATTACTGTTAGGAGTTCAGAATGAAATTGTAGCAACTCTTTGTACTGGCATTTTAGTTCTCATATATGGTTGCAATTAAAAATTCTGTGTTTTTCGTCAGTTTATGCATGACAGTAAAAATACTAATGAAACATTTTATTTTATTTTTCCTAGTTGATACTCAATGATCCAATGGACCAATGTATATGGGTAACCACCCTGACCATTCAAAGGACCCATGATCACATTCCTGTGTCCCCTTAAAATGTGCAGATGCATAATTTGATGTGCTCAACCACTTCTATGCTGTTTTTGCTCACAATTTCTGATCCCGTTTCATTACATCCATATTTGTGATTTTAATCCTTATCCATCCAGTTTAATTTAAGCCATCTTTAAATTATTATTAGTTCATTTTCTTAGTGTAATGCTGCATCAATCAATTTAAGCCATAATGTATTAACAGAAATGTTGTATATTTGTGGCAGGTCCATTTTGAATTGAGGAAATGGCTCAAAGACAATGCTGGTGCTGACGTTGCTGTGTCAACCAGAATTATTTATGGAGGTATCTTTCTCCTTTTCAACAACACTTATCTTACAAATTCCTGTTTAACATCCTTTCGCCTTATCTTTTTCTAAAAATGTGAATTAACAATTTGATTTTAATTCCTTTGATAAGTAAGGAATATGATCAATATCTATTTTGATGCAAGTTATTTTCAATTGAAGGCCTTTCTTTGATACTAAGAATTGACAGGGGTGTAAGAGATTTTATTGTAGAATTCTTGAAAATATTAGGCATTAACTTAGCACTAGCTTTCCGCCTATCATAGGAACAACTACATGGTCTTTGGGCATATCATGGTGGGAATTTTATCACCATTGCCTCATGAGTTGCAACTTGCAAGTACTCACTACTTTACTGCCTAAATTTGCTTTATAACAATGTAATATAAGGCCAAAACCGTCCTACTGTGATGGCAAAGGCATCTGAAGGAGTGTGGTCAGTCTGGTTTTCAGTTTTTAACTTTATTTTTGTTAGATTGCAACTTCATTTAAATTGGTTTTCTTAACCTATTTTTTTTCTTCCAATTTTGACTAATGAGAATTAGTAGTCCAAATGCACCAAACCAAATCAAAGTTATGGAATCAGGTTGGTAAAAGTTGGTTTTACCTTTCTAATATAAATTGTAGACATGAAGCATGACCTGGAAGAAACACCTTATTCATATTGCTAACCAGAAGAAGATAAAAAATGTATCCGTGAATGATTGCAATGGTTTGATATTTCAGTTGCTTTGGTCCAACTCAAATACATGCTTAAAATTGAATATGCCTTGGTTGACTCTCAAAATTGTTAACCGAGTACCGGACTAGGGTTCCATACTGGTTAATTCTGGTTGGATTTGTTGGGGTCTCAGGTCGTGCAGGATTGAATTGCATTCAAAGTAATAACGAGGGTTACATCTATTACTGTTTCTTTATCCACCTCTACTGTGTTGGGAACTTGCAAATTAGGGATGACAAGGGTTAATAAGTAAGGCTGGGTTCCACTGGATGCAAGGGTCTGGATACCCAGGGCTAGCAAGTATGCTGGTGTTCACCGGCATGCTGTGTCTTTTTAAAAGTGAGGCTGGCTAATCGCATTTACTCTCCGTGATGCATAGTCCATCTATCGGAAATTTAACTTGTTGCCTCAACTTTCTAAAACTCAACATTTACCCTCCTGGTCTCTCTCTCTCTCTGTCTCTCTCATGTTAATTGCTTGTTTCCTTAAATGCCACTTGCAGGTTCTGTAAATGGAGCAAACTGCAAAGAACTGGCAACTCAGTCAGACGTGGATGGCTTTCTGGTTGGCGGAGCTTCCCTAAAGGTGGTGATTTATTGTTTGCCATTATTACATCTTATTACTATGTGATTATTTGTTTTCAAATTTTGTGCTTTTGGCTTACACCTTTCCTTTGAATCAGCCCGAATTTATTGACATCATCAAGTCTGCCACAGTTAAGAAGTGATTGAATTTTGAAGCCAGGTATTCTGCAACCTTCCTCTAGCTTCCTCCTAAAAGGTTTTTGGGGTACTTGAGTTATAAATTGTGGGTGAGGTGCTGTCCCTGAAACAAACATTAGCCCAGCTAGGCTCCAGATATAATAAATCAGGGTTTTCTTGCATTTTCTTTGCTTCATGTATTTGAATATGAGAATCTCTCTCTCCCTCTCTCTCTGTGAAAAAGGATTGTACTTGAATTACGAACATGTTCGTAAACGGGGCCATTTTGTTACTGATTAAAATCTTATTTTCCAGCTAGACTTGTCAAGATGTTCTTTGCTTGTGTTTTGTATCTTCAACTGGTTGATCCATCCTTGATACCCATTTCCTTTTAGAGTAAAAGGAAAAGAAAATGGATAAGAAAAGAAAACAAGATGAATTCAGAGCACATTAACAGGTGGCTATTATCTAATCTGTTTATTCTTTCAAAGCCTGCCACCCTTCCCTGACGTAGAATGAAAAATACCAAATCTGAAAAGCTTTTGGCTTTGATTGTTACAACTGCAATTGATTTATACGAAACATAGGTGACCAAAATGCATTTGTAACTGTTGCAATCTTCTTCAGAAACACCTTTCATTCTTTGTTTGAAGTTTCAAGTTAATTTGGTAGACCGACAGTTCTGTGGTCATTTCAAATACTGATTATCTAGGATTCATATGGCTTTGACTACATGAAACAGAATTGTAAAATCATTTCTGTGGTGACTACGGACTTGAGTGGCTGAGCCCTGTTCATAAATAGACTTTTTCCCCCTTGATTCTTAGTGCCAGTGTGTCATTTGGTTAGAACTTTAAGACAAATTAATTGGGGTCTGGTTCTGAAGTTTTCCCAATGGACAAACAGAGGAGGAGTTGGCAATAACTGTCATGTTTTCTATTTAATTATGTTTTGTAAGTAAAGGAGGCAGCAGGTCTAGTGAACTGTATTTAAATATGTGATCAATTGGGTCCAGTGTGATGATGGCTGTAGTGGCTACCAATGCCACAGTCCCAATCAGGGTTTTCTTGCATTTTTTGTCTCTCTTTTTTGGAGATGGTGAGACCTTACATTACGGTGTTCCAAGTGTTCATTTCTCTGTTCTATAGTGGAAGACCACAAATGACCCAGGTTTTCCCTAGCCGATCGGGTCCGGGAGTGCTGTGTTTTCTTATTATTACTTGTTTGGCAAAACTTCGAAGTAACATTGTGCTTTCTGCATGCTGCTGCTGTGTGATTGCTTCGCCTCGCTTTTAATATGTCTTCCAAGTGAGGAAGACTTCCTTAAAGGGTTGTTGGTGTGCATCTTTTTAGTTGGAATGTGTCCGTCACTTGCATATGTATCTCAAGTGAGGAGAGGACTGCTCTGAAGAGTTGTTTCTGTATATCCTTAATGGTGCGTGTCTATGGTGAAATGCACCTATTCCAATCCCATGGTACTGTGTTTGGACAATGAAATTGCTTCATGCGACACTACTAGCAAAAGATCTTTCGATATCGTGCGGCTGACTTTTTTCACTTTTTCAAATCGTAGTTAATTCATTAAAGCTCCCAAGAGAACATATCGAGTCCTTTCCTCTTTTTTGTTGGGTTAGGGGGAAGAGAAAAGAAGAAGCCGATGCCTACCCAAGAGGGGAGGAGGGGAAGAAGGGAATGATGAAAATTTATGGAGGAAGGATGACTCTCATCCATCTTATTCTCTCCTCATCTACCAAACGAAAGAACTTCCTTTCTGCTTTGCTATGTTTGGTTGGAGGAAATCATTAAGAAGAGAATAAAAGAGTTTTTTTCTGCTTCACTGGGAAGAATGGAAAGGAGGGAGGATATTTTTCTATCCCTCCAACCAAAATGGTAATAATCCGTTCTTATATTTTGGGTTCGTGGGGTGGGGAAAACCGAAATCGTGTAATAAGGCTTTGAGGTCGTTGAGACAAAAGCGTCCTTCTTGTTGTACTAGTGTAGCATTAAGTAAATCTAATCCTATATTCTTGTCTCCAAAATGGGATGACTTTTGAAAGTCCCTTCTCTATCGAAACCGTATTCATCATTACTTATCAGACAGTCAGAGCTCTGTGATGTACAGCATGCCAATAATGCACATGCACAATTCATTATTATGTCAACCAAAGTGCTCAATCTCGAATTAGTCAACCCACCTACCAAATATATTCAATTATTCATTAACTTTAAATTTGTTGAAAACAGCATTATGTGAACCAATAGCGCATTATGGAACCGCGTGTGAGAATTGAGAATTATTATTTTGCCTTTCACTAGTGAAAACAATTAATTAATTAGTGCATCAATCCTAATTTTTCGAATATATTAAAAAGATACTTCTAGATGAAAAATGTTGAGAGGTCGCTGTTTCGTTGGACTTAATAAACCATTATTTGATGTTAGTCTTTCTTATCCAAAATATTTTAATTTATAGGAAAAGTTCAAAGCTGATCTAACTTTTCAATTTGTACAGTAAATAGATACTTTTCAATCTTGAATATGTAATTTAACGATGGTTTTTTTGAGATTATTTTTAAAAAGTTTAAAAAAGTCATTTACTCCGTAATAAAGAAAAATATTTTTAAGGCCCATCACTATGAGCTATGCTAATGAAGTCGAAGCAATAAAGATGTTTGACGATCTGAAATGTAATCTATGTTTAGGTTCTACTTTAGAGCAACCCCAATGCACATATTGTTTTTCATTCCACACTTTATATAAAGTGCGTAGCCACATCATCAATTTTATGTAAAGTGTACAACCACGTCAGCATTTGATTGTACACTTATTTTGAAGGCTCCGAATTCTTATTGTGCACTCATTTTTTCATTATATACTTCATTATTTTTTCATTTTATATTATTTTCTCACACACAATGACCCAACAATGGCCTATTGTACCTGCACTTTTGCTACTGTCAGCCGCTACTTGGTTCCTTAACTGTGAAGTGTCGAGTGTGTAATGTGAGATGGAGTCCACTTGTGTGTAATTCGCGTAATATAGGCTTCCCATTCCACACAGTCTCGCATATTACACACTTTCCTACACGCTGGGGTTGCTCTTAGACCCTTAAAAGACTTTGATAGTTTAGCTTCAAGTATAGACTAGACTATTCAGTCAGAATAGGAGAACTCTTTAATAAATGTTTTTCTTCAGTAAAATTGAAAGAGTTCATCTGGCAGAATTCTTGTAATAGCATTACTTTTTGTATAATCTGGGTGATTTTTTTTTCAGTATTAATGACAATTCAATGTCTCTACCGGAACTTCAACTCTCAATCTTCTCTTTTGATTAATGGGTTTCTGTTGTAGCACTATAAAATACGGATTGACTTTGCCTCACAACACTAGTCATTACAATTCAAGGGGAATGATGTTTTACAGGTCAACAAAGTCTTGCTTGAGCAATGGGGTTGACCAGGTTTAACCTTCCCAAGCCATAAATACAGAAGCAAGTTTGGGCAAAAGAATACAAGGTGTTTTGATATATCCATCCCTATCATTGTCTCCTATTGGTTTATACTGTTTTTTATTCCAAGTTTCATTCTCAAGTCTACAATCTCAACTTCAAGGGTGGCCCTAGTGCCTGGTAAAATTTAAGGAGCATGTATTCTTAAATGCCTCAAAAGAAAATAAATGGTTTTTATCGTTTTTTTTAATTCATTGTGTGCATTACAAATTTAGAATGCTTTTACATATATATTTTAGAACGGGATCATTTTGAGAGCGTGTGTATATTAAGTTTAAATAAAATTATATCAGGCCATGATATATATATTTTATATATTTAAATTCATATGCAAATATATTAATGATTATTTATTCCATTAATAATATATGTAATAAATAAATTAACTTTTCTCATTAATAGATCCGTGATTTATTTGTAATATTCTCTAATTGAAAAATTTTTTAGTAATATATTTTCAAACATGTATAATTAATATATATATATATATATATGTATGGTAGTATACTAAAATTTAAGTAATTAATGTATATTGAGTAATATTGTAAGTAATAAATAAATATATGTATATATATATATATAGTAATATAGGTGTTCCATATCACATGGACACTAACAAATTTACCAATATAAAGTAAATTCTTATAGAAATTCTAATTGCAAAAATTAAATCCACAAATTTTGTGTGGATTCACTCTCCAATCGCATATAGGATCTCTTTGAACGAATTATGTGACTAAAGTATATAACCCATTTATATATTTATGGATAGTATATTTATCACGGATGCAATAAAAACTAATATAAATCAAAATAAATTGTCAAATAAAGAATTTCTTTGTGTACAATGTTCAATTCAAATATTTCAATATATATAAAATATTATAACACGGTTTAGAGGTTAATTTAAACATAATAATTGGTGGAGTATAGAAA
>JAOTQH010000007.1:3163341-3173360 GCA_025631255.1 Cornus kousa | reverse complement strand
CCGAGCCGAGCCGAGCCGAATCAAAGTGGGTCCCAGTAGTATGGACTACTGTGCATACATGTGCAATATATATCACTTACCGGTGCTGTTGGCATGGGTCCAACTTTTGGACCTCCATAGTCAACCTAATCGGATAATCACAGCTAAGATTTGATGGTATTAAAAAATTTAGTATACAAATTGAACATCCCTGATTTCATCTGGTTTGGGTGTTACCCTGAGAGCGTCGGTGGGGGATCAGGGTATTGACTACGCAACCCTCCTTGATCAAGCTCACACGTCACACCCTCAAAAAGTATATTTTTGGATTTTTATACACACACACACACCACAAGTGACACAACAACACTAACAACTAACAACTAGTGACATACACTTTCAACAAAATTCTCTTACTAGGCCACTTTTTTTCTTTTTAAGTTAAATGTACTATTTTTTTCAAAATTCACACCTTTGTTTGAGCAAACAAAAAGTTGCTTAACATTCAATTCGCCTGTCATTTATTTTGTCTTTTAATACTTCAACATATCGTTTTTTCTTTTTTCTTTTTTCATTTTTCAAACGATAAATGACATGTAAACTTCGCATTTCTCATTATTATAATTATCCATTATTATTGACAAAATTGATCCACTTGCAATTTAAAATTTCGAATTCCAAATTTCCAAATATACAGCGAGCCGAGCCATGTTACGGGTGAAAACAGCGAGCCGAGCCATGCTTTTGAGTCATAGAAAGGTGTGCTGTTGGATTACATCCAACGGCTCACAATAACAGCAGCCTGTGCACAGGCTTATCTCTTCCTTCCGACTCAGTAGCACTTCACGGTTCACGGATAGAGTCTAGAGAGAGAAAGAGACCCGGAGTATATAAGGCTAAGGTTCGTTGGGACCAGTCCACACCATTAATGCACTCTTCCTACAACCTTCCTCCTCTCTCTCTTCTACTTTCTCTCTCTGAAAATTTGTATATACTGTACTTTCGAGCTGTAGTAATAATGAACCATGGTTGTAGATAGATCCTCTCCTTCTCTCTAAAAAGCTTTGAGAGAGCTAAGCAGCTTCCAATCAAACCCATTCTATTTCTCTCTCTAAATTCGAAAGCCAGAGCTGGAATTCGGCGTTGTATAAGGTGGCCAATTAAACTCCTTTATATTTTTAAATTGAATTTGTTCATTTGGTGATGAAAACCCAATAGCTTTTCACATAAAGAGGGAAAACAAAAGTTACTTTATACTCGCTTTTTCACACCCAGATCTGGTTTGGTTGGTTCTTTTTCTAGTTCTGTGCGGCTGATAAACCCTAATTTGTGGTGATCTTGTAGGTTCAGAGAGGTCTGGCGAAGGAAGAAACAAAGAGGTATCTCTGATTTCTTCTTTACTTGGATAAGTGTTATGGGGATTTGCTTGAGTGCTCGAATCAAAGCGGAGAGTCCTTCTTACACAGGTACTGAGACTTCCTTTGTTGTTTGATTTGTTGGGGGTGGTTTTGAGGTTTAAGAATTGCAATCTTTTGTATGTTACGTTCACGTATTTTAAGTTTGATGATTGATAAAATGCTTATTTGCGACTCACCCAAAATGAATGAATTGCTTGTTTGTGCTGTACTAACAAATCAGCATCTTTTGTAGACTAATGATTGATAGAATTAATTGATCATGACTCTAATCTTCACATGCAGAAATGATTTTCTACAAAAAAATTGTTTAGTAGATATGGGTATGTAATATAGAACCGTTAGAAAGGTATTTGTGTCTAGAAATCTTGTTACTTGATTGTTTCTGAACCTAGAGTGTTTTTTATTTTATTTTTTTCCTCTTTAGAAAATGGGGGTCAAAGAATATATGTCAAAGATTACAGTGGCATCTGGCATATATAGATATTCTACATTGGCTTGTGCAGGGGCAAATTCAAATCCAAAATATATTAGCACGGATGGGACTGATCTGAGTAGTTCAAGTAGCAAGGTCTCATCAGTTTCGGTGCCTGCAACTCCCCGTAGCGAGGGTGAAATCTTGCAGTCGTCCAATGTGAATAGCTTTAGTTTTGCTGATCTCAGAATGGCGACAAGGAACTTCCGTCCAGATAGTGTGTTGGGAGAAGGTGGTTTTGGTTCAGTTTTTAAGGGATGGATTGATGAGAACTCATTTACAGCTACGAAGCCAGGGACCGGCATGGTCATTGCCGTGAAAAGGCTTAACCTAGAAAGTTTCCAAGGTCACAGGGAGTGGTTGGTGAGTTATTCATCTATGCATCACATAGAACTTGATAGCATATTTGGACAATTGGCTCCATTTCTTGCTTTTGGCTTATATTATCATTATTTTTTTATGAACAACCAGCAAATTCTTAGTGGGTTAATGTATAGTTGGCACCCTTTACCTTTTGAGTCCTCTCCTAGGATTAAACCAGCTTACTTGAAATGCCTACTTGGAAAAATCATCCGATGTTCTCTATTTGTTCTGGCTCAATAACTGCAACTGATCTGCAATAGAGTTTGCTACAACAAGATGCACACAATTACTTATTTTGTTTTATTTTTGTATCCCGTAGGCAGAAGTAAATTATCTGGGTCAGCTTTATCATCCTCATCTTGTGAAACTGATTGGGTACTGCTTGGAGGATGAGCACCGGCTTCTGGTGTACGAATTCATGCCTCGGGGCAGCTTGGAAAATCATCTGTTCAGGAGTGAGTTCTACTTATCCATCTCTGACCAATTCACAACCTAGAATGATTTTGATTGTTATAATGTGAATGACTTATGTTGTTGCTTTGTAACAGGAGGTTCTTACTTCCAACCTCTTTCTTGGAATCTCCGTTTGAAGGTTGCTCTAGGTGCTGCAAAGGGACTTGCTTTTCTTCATAGTGCTGAAACAAAAGTGATTTATCGGGACTTCAAAACTTCTAATATCTTGCTAGATTCGGTATGTCCTGTGAAGCAGATCTTTGTTACCCTCATTTGTTGGATTCCAGAAAGCTATACTTTGGCGAGGTTCTGATAACCAATTTTTGTTATTACAATGTCAGAACTACAACGCGAAGCTCTCTGATTTTGGGTTGGCCAAAGATGGGCCGACAGGTGATAAAAGCCATGTCTCAACCAGGGTCATGGGGACCTACGGATATGCAGCTCCAGAATACCTAGCTACCGGTATGGTCCAATTCATGTGGTGCTATTTCACATTTGAATGTCCATACTCCATGCGTAGTTTCATATATTCCCTTATAATTTTCTTTTTCAATATTGGAATATAAAAAAGGAAACAGATATGGGCCAGTTTCTCATTTTTGTTGGACCACTGCCTCATTATCGAAGCATCGTTAAACCATTTTGGTGATTCAAATTTACTTTGGCCAGCAACCTATTTCCTTTCCCCTACTTCCTCTTGGATCAGTTTCGGAGATAGGAGGTTGTGTCCAGCTTAATTTCTTGTCAATTAAATTGTCTTTCTTCTACGTCAGCTGTCAGGAGTCCTAATTTGAGTATGAGAGTATTGGGGCAATGTCCCCTTTCAACCTCATAGAGGCCTAAGATTGAGTTAGTGTTTAGTGGATTGACCTATAGTTTTGATGTCACCTCTCTTTGACTTCATTCTTGGTCCACTATGATTTAAGGGTATCAGACTCGGGTAGATGCTGTAACCATTGGCAAAACCTTGAGGTTTCTCCATTATTAATTGCATAGCTGATATAGTTTCCTTACTAGATCGTCACTTTTAATAACATTGCTGTCCTGCTCCAGTCATTCATTGTTTTTCCTTTATATGAGCATATGTACCCTCTGTTTAGAAGTTATCCATTCTAACTTTCACCTATTCTAGGTCATTTGACTGCCAGAAGCGATGTATATAGTTTTGGAGTTGTTCTCCTTGAAATGTTATCTGGCCGAAGAGCAATGGACAAGAATAGACCGTCTGGAGAACACAATCTGGTGGAATGGGCCAAGCCATACCTGGCCAACAAGCGTAAAGTGTTCCGCATCCTGGATAACCGTCTTGAAGGCCAGTACTCACTGGATGTAGCTCATAAGGCATCTAACCTCTCATTGCGGTGCTTATCTGTGGAGGCCAAGTTCAGGCCAACCATGGATGAGGTAGTGAAAGAATTGGAGCAGCTCCAGGATTTAAAGGAAACAGGAAATACTGGCAGCAATCCGAGCAATGGAACAAGACCACGGAGAAGAAGTGCAGATGATGTGTCCGATAGAAAGACTACTGTTGCTTATCCCAGGCCATCTGCTTCCCCACTTTATAGTAAATGAATAAAAAGAAAACTCGACAGAAGCTGATTTTCTTTGCATTTGAATATATTCCCGGTGGTTTGGCAATGGTATCAGGCTGAGACATTTGTCCCTATCTGTTCAATCACTGTACAGTTGCTTAGGCTAATACATGTTCAGATCAAACTATATGTTGACATGGTTTGAGGGTGAACTTTTAACACGATGAACGTCCGCAAAGTTGCATGTCTAGTGTGATTACCAAAATGTTTGTGACACTAGGTAAAAGAGGCAAGTGCTTTTTTGCGTAATTAAAGTTGGCTCTTGTTCTACTAGGATCTTTTTCTCCCCCAAAGGTGGGTCTTTCATGTTTGACATGTATTGTTTTGTTTGTAATCAATGTAATATGTTATTTATGTAATTTTTTTTCTAGAGAAGGGAAAGAAATTGTACTGTTGAAATCATGTGTTTGTATTTATCGAGGTTAGAAATGGTTAGGTAGTTGTGTATCTTGGATCTTTATCTTTGTCCTTCATGGTCTAGGTACATCTTGAATACAATGTTCATGAATCATCATCATTGAGGATCACAAGTGATAAAATGGAAATGGAAAAAGGTGGAAAGAATAGAAAGTCTAGCACCAATGGAAATGGAAAAGGTGGAAAGAATAGAAAGTCTAGCACCAAGAGAGAGAAAAGAAAAGAAAGTGAAGCACAGGAAAAGTGTTAGTCTAGTTGCAGGATGGGGTTCACGTGGACGCCTTAATAGCCTTTCCAAATGCCAAATGAATAAAAAATGATGAAACAGAGGCCTATGTTTTCTTGGAGTGAGAATACTATCACCTTCTCATGAAACAAAATTGAATTATATTCCAAGTATTTAATATTAAATATGTGTTAATCAATTATCTAAGTGGCTCTTCCAAAGCCATAAATTATCCCATTAAGTCGAGATAATAAAATATTTCTTATGACCTAAACCCGGTTTTGTTGACCTTTCTATTCGTTCGGCACCTACAATTTGGACGAAAAATTGAAAACGCTCTTCTATGGTGTACTTGACCAAAATGTGTTGGTAATATAATTTCATCTTTCTTGAATGTCACTTATATTGAAAACACTCTTCTATGGTGTGTACTTGGCCAAAATGTGTTGGGTAATATAATTTCGTCTTTATCGAATGTCACTGATAGCTTGCAAACTCTTTTTTTTTTTTCCCTAAAAATAACAATATTATATAAGATATTTTGTTGAGTGATTGATTAGCCAAACTTTGGACAAGCTTCGTTGAAATTGGGCTGAGAAGATGGAAAAGGGAAATGGGTGGCGTAAGTGGGTCATCAAATTTATCAACCAAGGCAACTTCTAATTTAGGCAGTTCACCTAATAAAACCATGATGAGAACTGCCATTAACACACGATTGAACATTCCAACCACTCCCATTGCTTTGTATTTGACGAAGACTACAACTACTACTTCTTGTCACCAATTTCATGTTGTTAAAGGGACGGACACTGGAGATGACTGTCTTTTTGTTCACAGGTTTTGCTTGCTGCTTTGAAATATCAAACACACAGTTGTTTTACGCAATTCACGTTATGATTATTATGAAAATGGTAGAAAATTGATTGATAGTAGAATTCAACATTGGGAATGATATTGAAATGCACACAACACTTCAAAGACAAGTTCGAGCATTATTAACCCGTCTCCTTAGCAGGGCTCAACATTACACCCATCCAAGTATATATACAAGCTCAGAAAAATGAGATTACTATTAACTGAAATGGATCTAAATTACAACCTATTAGACTTGGCAAAAATACAAATTACAAAGGAAAAATGAACACGTGGGATTTAATACCAACTGAGTGCAAATATGGGTGCCTCAAGATTCCAGCTTCTCACCCCTCTACTTACAACTATCAACCAACTCATCACTGAGAGTAACAAGTAGCCTCCAAATGTCCAAGCTATGGGTCAAATTACTTATCTTCTTTTGAAGATGATGCATTTATCTGCCATTGCTGGGGAAAATAGGGGTGTGGCATTTTACCATGTTTTTACTAACCCTGGCGTCCAATTTCTCCAATCCAACTTCCCGATGGATTTGTTCCTTAGGGTGATCATTTCTCTCAAATCAAAAACCTTCTTTCGATAATTGTTCCCCTGTTTGGCCGACTCAGCTTCTTCTACCACTTCCCCCGCATCTCTAGTTTCTTTGACAGGTTGGGGGACAATATCTCGTGATGACACCTCACTGATGATGTCTCCCAGAATATCAACCACCTCACTCATCTTAGGGCGGGATTTGGGCTGCTTCATGAGGCACTTGTTGGCTAGTGACACAAGTTTCTGAGCTGATCTAAGGCAGTATTGCCCTTCAAGTCGTGGATCTATTATAAGGTGGAACTTCTTTGAATCTGACACATAAGGTCTCACCCATTCCAATAGCTTCTGCTCACTTCGTGGTAAATTCCGCTCCAATGCTCGCCGCCCTGTTATTAGTTCATACAGAACCACGCCAAAGCTCCACACATCACTTTTAGCAGTTAGCCTGCCAGTCTGAACATATTCAGGGGCGGCATAACCAACTGTACCAACAACCTAATAAAGAAGAATCTATCATTGTCTAGGCAGGAGTCATAATCCAACATTCAACAGATTCCATTTAAGACACACCATGTCAGACATATATTATTAGTCGGTGGCTGGCATTTACCCAGTCTGCATGTGTTGTATTAGAGTTATAGAGAGTTATGACAAACCCATCTACCAAGTTGTGAGAGAAGGAGGAATTTTTTTCTCTTTTTCTCTTTGTTTTTAATCTCCTTTTTGGAGCTTGTGTATTGAACCCCAAACGAGAGTTGCATACCCATATATTTTGTGTTAATTTTATGATATTCAGAGAAAAACAAACTCACTGATGTTGAGACGTGACTTAGTCCAGCAGCTGGACCCTGTCTGGCCAGTCCAAAGTCTGAGAGCTTTGCATTGAAGTCCTCGTCAAGAAGAATGTTTGAAGTTTTGAAATCACGAAATATTAGCTGCACCAAATATAAAGCAGATCAAATATTACAATGAAATTTACAGTTGAGAAAACTAACCTAGTTGCTGCAGAATTAAGGGCTACATCATAAAAAAAGAAAAAGAATTGTAAAAGGAACTAAAGCTTCACCGTCATTCTTTCTTTTGTCTAGCAAATGCATACTCTGATCTGAGATTTATGTGTTCCATCTATAAGTCCATATTCTAAATTATTCTTATAGTGATAATAACAAAGGTAGACGCACTAGCATTTTAATTGGCAAGAAGATTGCTTTGGCATATAGACTATGAACATAACAAGTGCAGGGCTATAGTCCTCTTAGCCACTGACTAAAAATATATGTCTAACAATAATCAACAAGAAGACAATCACTGCTCAATGATTGAATAGGAATAGGCTATTATGAGTTTGAGCCTCACATATCCTGTGAATCTGTGAACAGCATAAATCAACACCATGGTCAAGAAGATAGTTTGGTATATGATGATAATTCCCTTCCCAAAACATTACATTTATCAAGTTCTTCAATAAGAATATTCTCCAATGAAGGAATATAGCATTATATTGTAGTATAATAAAACTAAAACTTAGTGGTGGCAGACTAACTTCATTAAGGAGCATTCAGGATTTCATTTATCACTAGATTGAGAACCTCAATTAGTAATTTGGCTTTCTTGCCCAAGCAGCTCTCTTCTCTCTTCTCTCTTCTCAATCATCTAAACATTTTATCCAGCTTCCCAGCAAAGCAAAGGAAATATAGATTTTATTTGAAGTATATAACTTGGTACTAAAATATATAGTGATATAAGTTGCTTTTATCATGTTCTATATTAGCAATCTCCGTGTACTACTTAAAGTATCCGATACCACTTCCTTTTTTTCTTGGCGCGGCAGAATAAATGAGGCAATTGTAGTTCTTAATCTGAAATCTCACTGCAACATGCTTGATTAATTATTTTGTGGTTATTGCATGAAAGATCAGTTCATAATAAGGGAACAGTAGGGTTGGTACCAATAAAGATACTTCCGGAGAAAATGAATTTAAAGAAACATGAGTAGATAGAATCTTCTTTTATCTGGTATGCGAAAACTAAAAAGCAGAATCCTCTCCCAGGCATTGAGACTAATGAAAAAGAACGTTAGAGACGGTCTCCAGTCATTTATTAGCAACCCTTTGTTGGACAGAATGTACATTATATTTTACATGTCCCCCGTCAAGTTAGAATAAAGGTAATTAATATATCTTGCATGACCACATCAAGTTGCAATACAGACAAAAAGACATGGAATGCAACATTATTTCCCAAATAAAAGTAGTTAATCACCCAATGAATTGCAAAAATTTCATCAAGAAAGTTGGATTTATTAGGGGAAACAAAAACTAAATCGAGAAACAGTTGGACATACTAATAGTGATGAGCAGACGCTGATACTAAAGAATATCAAAATGTGTGAATTTGGAAACATTTAACATTCTAGAAGTTTTCTTAGTTCACAGCATCTATAATATATATTTTTTCTCTTCCTTTCTTCTTCATCTTCTTCCTCTTTTCTTTTTTTTCTCTTTCTTTTTTTAGAACCTTTTTATATGAGGTTGCAGCAAGAAAAACAGATTCCTAAGGATGCATCTACACACACAATGACACAAAGGCATAAATCAGTCCTATAATTAATCAAGTCATAAACACGCCATATGTCAAACCAGAAATTATGATAACAATCAGTGAATTGCACCCGGAATGAGCAACTTCTGAGCCATAAATTCTAAATGCTAGAAAAAGAAAATTTGTATGAGGTGCATATGAAAGAAGAGAGTAGAACACCTGAAAATCCATTTCTTCGTGCAGATAAGCCAAACCTCGACCCGCATCTTGAGCAATTTTTAATCTTAGCGTCCACGTGAGAGGAGATGACATCCGCGCCAATAGATGGTCCTCCAGACTTCTATTATGCATAAGCTCATAGACTAAGAGTCGTTGAATACCTCTTTCATCGTCCTCTGCACAATATCCCACTAACTTCACAAGATTTGGGTGCTTGACTACACCCAAAAAATTTACTTCATTTATCCATTCCTTATGCCCCTGAACTAGAACGTAAAATTGTGAAACCTCATCAGACCACCCAAAGTATAAAGTAATGCTTTTCAAGTAATGTTCTGAAAGTTCAATTGTGCAGTAAAAACTGTGTTTAATTCTTCATCAGTCTGTAATGGATAAACAAGATAATGAGTGCTATTAAAAGAACCTACCCCACTGGTCCATTATATGGTCAGTGACATGGATGAGTCATGATTTAATTAGCTATTTAACAACTCCAAAACATTCAAAATATTATATGCGGTATGAGAAAATAGTCCGTCATTGCAGGATAAAGTCATTGCTGCAGTTAACATGGGCAAGTAAATGTCCGTCTTATTGAAAAGGTAAAATCAGAGCATTTCTTTTTTAGCTGAATTCAGATGAGAAAGGTATCATATTCAGAGAATTTCCTTTTTAGCTGAATTCAGACTAGGAAATTATCATATTCAGAGCATTTCATTTTTAGCTGAATTCAGATGAGGACATTATCATATTCACAAAGCTAGGAAGGCAGAACAACAATCCTTATCTAGGGGTGCACAAAAAACTGGTGGAACAAATAAACCGGACTGGTTAGTTTGGTCCATTTTGAACCATTATTTCACATTTCGGTTCTGATTTCGGATCCTTCAGGACCAAATCGAACCGAACTGTTTACTGTATAGATATAT
>JAOTQH010000007.1:3111757-3123353 GCA_025631255.1 Cornus kousa | reverse complement strand
ATCTTAATTTTTACGACTTTCTTTATCGGAGGTTTCTATTATAGTTCTGTCAAGCTTTAATTACTTATTTCTATGTTCACTTTGTATTCCGTGTTCTTTAATGATTATTAATTGCTTGATATCTCTCGAGTTTGGGCTCGGGCCTGATCAACTCGCGTCCCGGATCCGAGGAGTATCACACAATATGTCATGTTTGGACTATCAAAAGTCCAAACAGACAACGTTGACATATTTTTTAATAAGATTTTGACTATGTTCATTTTGAGAGATGAGAGACTCATATGCACCCAACAAAAGGCTAGTTTACTACCAAATTTCATTGTTTACCTATGCCATGAAATTGCAATTTTTTGTTAGAAGCTAGACTAAACAGTTTTGGATTCTTCTGATTTTGTACATTTATTTTAGTTCATTGATTATGTTTTATCTACTGTTTTTTTCTTCTTCTCATTTTTAGCGATAAGTTTCGTTACGATGTTAGGTTTTCTCTAATTATTCCGAATATTATACAGATTCATCAATAATATTTCAAAATTCTCTTTGTAAATATGCATAGCTTCTGCTGCTTGAAAAGAGCAGCTTGATATTGCCTCCATGGTAGACAGTTTAGACATGGTTTTAAGGTTACAAGATAATCGGATATATTGTACATAATCACTGAACAATTTTCTCATGTTTATTTGTTTGCTACTTAAATAAATCCTTGCAAATTAGTTTTCCTGAAAAAAGTTGCTTTGATATCAATTATTCCACTCAATTATGGCTTCTAAATGCCAAATAGTACAATAGATCCAAGAAGGGAAAAAAAAAAAAAAAAAAAGAATGGGTTTTTCAATCCTTGTACATGCACACTTCAGCAAGTTTATTATACAATTCAGAAAGAACCAATTTCAGTACAAGTTATCTAATCCCAAATCATAACTACTGCAATAACACCAACTCCAACAAGCACGGCAAGAAACCTGAAAAAAGGAGTGTCGAATTTACAGTGACCTTGTGGTTTATAGCCTTTTGCTATAAGATGGTTGATGGCAACATAGATGAAAACTCCACAAGCAACACCCATTGCGATAGCATAGGTCCAATCAGCTGCGCGGCCTTGAGTTGTGGCGTCAATGGCAATGCCTATCCCTACTCCAACAGGGCTCGAAATGGCAAAGGCAAAAGAATAGGCCACACTTGTCACTAATGGCCTCTTCGGCATCAACCTCAGCAGCGCAATCCCCATTGCAATGGCTGCAAATATTTTGTGCAACGAAATTGTCCACAAGTTCCTCCATGCATCCCTCTTGTTCGCTAAAAACAAAATTTATTGAAAGAAATTATGTATAGTAATAGGGACCCTGATCCTCTCCATTGTGAGGATCTGGTCTTGCGCGTTCTATGCATCAAAATCCATTTTGGTGCACAGATACGGAATCTTACTTGCATTAGACTCCGTATCTGTGAACCTAAATGACGCCATTTTGGTGTATAGGATGAAGTACAAAATTAACTCCCACACAGGAGGGATCCTCTTCCGTCGTAATAGTATGAAGTCCGGTAAACAAAAACTAATTAGAGGTAGACATAATGGAGAGAGACTAAAAGAGTTGAGAATGTTAAATTTTACCCAAAAAAGATTTTTTAACAAATAATTATTCATGAACAACTCAATCCTAATTAAACAATATATCAAGCGTACATAGCTAGCTCCTTCATTCTCATTCAACAGTATAAATAAGATTAGTGGTTATTGATCAATAGCCTAGCTCATTCCATAGTAGTGCCTACCTTTCTGGATAATTTCTAGCCATTCTGGTAGATAAAGGACTTTTTAGAGCTAGGCAATGTTGCTTTTAGTTTCAAATGAAGTTCTAGATTCAAGAACCAAGCTCAATAGAGATATTAATTAGTAGGTTCAATTGCTAAGTAATGAACACATGTAGTAGTGAGCTAACATTATACTCCGTATATAATTGAACTATATATATATATATAGTTTACCTGCTACTCCAACAGCTATACCCTCAAAAACTGAATGGAAACACAAGGCAAGGATTAGAAGAAGTGTGTCCCCAAAAGACGTCGTTGTCACCAGAGTTGGGTCGAGATCCATTCCTCCTACCTCCTCAACTGCATGATCCTCACGAGCTCTGCTTCTGCTTCCTTCTTCCACCTCCACTTTGGCTTCTTTTTCCCCTCCCCTCGTAACGAAAACCACTATGCAGTCACCAAACATGGTGAGAAGATAACCCACAGAGGCTAACATGAAAGCAAAAGGGTATGTTTTTGTGGTAAGATCTCCAAAAGTGGAGGCTGAGTCACTCAAGAAATGCATCAGAGATGTACCAAGAAACACCCCACCAGCAAATTGAGTGCCCAAAAGAAGAAAGCTTTCGTTCCACCGATAAAAATAAGGCGAAACTCCGCCAACAAAAGTGCTCACAAGCAGAATGATCAGACACCATATTTTCACCAGAATCAAGCCTTTTGAATGCAAATCTTGTGTGTCGCGATTGTCGTCACCTCCATGACCGTTGATCAAACATAATTGTTGGAATAAAAGGAAAAATACTATGATCAAGAAGGTTGACTTGAAGGGTTCGAATGTGGCCATGAATGAGCTTTGTTGAAGCCTCTCTCTGTGTCTCTATCTCTTTGTTTGAATTAGTTAGATTAGTTACTACTAGCAAAAGAAATAAAAATACAAGAGCCTGAGAGGCAGATATGTTTCCATGTCTTCTTTGCAGTACAGTTTTGACTTTTGCAAGATTTGTACTACACTACACACCAGTTATGCAGTGTAGCCGTGGACCGATCTCAGGCCTTGATCAAACAATTACACCCTATTTTTTTATATGGACTGAAATTTTATTAATCATTAAATTATACAATAATCATTGCAATATTATGCGCATGTTTCAAGGTCCAATTAACTGTATTTTGTGAGTAGTTCCGTCACAACATTCTGATGGTGACAAATTGTTAGAGGTTTTTGTCCGACCCATTACAAGCTGTACAGGGTGGTTTTAATTAATTAATTAATTATTATTATTATTTTTTATCAAAATAAAAAAAATTCAATCTTTAATATTAATTAATTTATTATTATTATTATTATTATTATTATTATTTATCAAAATAAAAAAAATTCAATCTTTAATATGTGTCATACAAAAACTTACCATCCAAACAAGTGAGAAGTCTGGCTATACTTTTTATTGTCATCTGACATTAATTTTAATAAAGCATACCAAAGTTGCTCCTACATTAAGACTCATCCAAACCAGGACGACAAACTTTGAAGATGTTTACAATTGACTATTACTGCCTTGGGTAAGACAAATTTTGCCTGAAAGAAAGCCTAATAGGTAGGAATGGGATGATATTGGTAATTACATTTATTAATAATTTATCATTTTATTTCCCTTTTTATTTTTCATTAGTCAAAATTCACTATATAATCCAAATATATCAATACAGCTGTGGTCAGAGAGTGACAAGCATAAATGGATATAAGGGCTTTCGGGAAGACAATTTATCCTAACCCAACGGGTTTTCGTCCAGTTTTATAGGTTTAAAATGAGTGTGATAAAATAAATGAAAACTGGAAGCAGTTTTGGGATGGGACAAATTTAATAATGAACCCGTCCCAATTATATATGTACTTTTATTATTATTAATTTTTTTTATATATTTAATATTTTTAAGACCATTGTATTGTGCTAGAAGTGTCCATTAATATATTCGCTACTTAGTAATTTAAAAGTTGGGTTGATCAGCTTATTTATGAGCCAAATTTGAACACATTGACTTAGTAGTTATTTTATTTTTATTTTTACATAATAATAAAGTGGCATAACCTGTCCTGCCCCTCAATTAAACGAAGTATGCTAGGTGGAGTCGGTATTTTGTCTACAGAAGTAGGAGCGGGAATAGTATACTAACTACAATCCGTCTCGAAGTAGGGGTAGAGTTAGTTTGACGAATTTTCTAATGAGACGGAGTAGGATTTAGCCAAATCCACCCTAAATCGGTTCTGTTGTCATGAATCCTTATATAAGGCAAAGGAGTGGGATTTAATTCTTTTCGCCATAAATCAAAATATATAACAAAAAATATTTTTCAAAAATTTTGGCTGACTATTTCATTAATACAAGATATAAAATTAAACGTGATGCCTTGAAGGATAAGAATGGTTTTCATTAACCATTTTCAAAATTATTAATATTCAGAATAAGAGAAAATTATCTCTAAATTACACCTGCATTCTCAATTTAATTCTACGCACATGTCTCGTGTCTACCCAATATGACTATGACCAAATCACCAAAATGACTTTCCACAATGGTATCGAATCAATTAATACAATTATACATAATTAAAAAATATTTTTTTAATGCAATGATTTCCCTATAATTTAAAAATAATTTTTTAATATAATTATACACAATTTAAAAATAATACAACTTTTTTTTGGTGGTTTTCCTTGTGTTTAGTAGAGGTAACACAGTAATTTTACTCATAGGAAGGGCAATTTTGTTACTTAACTCTGCCAAACCTCAAATGAGGTTGGCCATTAGTTTGACCAAATTTTATTCTACTGTAAGGTTAAAAAACTGAAAACTTCAAAGGGTTTGCATTTACCCTAATATAAATATAAGAAAAGCAAAATTGTCAATTAATGTACCAATTAATATAGTTATTTATAATGAGATTTTATTAATAAATTATTATTATTTTAGGTAAAGTTGATATTTGTAATATTACATATTCGTTAGATTTTGTAGTAATAGCTTATTCGTTAGATTTTGTTGTAACATACCATTTTGTGTTTCTACCACAAAAACAGAAAATTTAAAGCTGCAAAGTTCTGGAGTGTTCTTTACTAAAGTAGAAAAACTTCAAACACTATTGATTACACAGAGGGGTATTATAGAAATTTTACTATATTTTAACATGTTACCTGTACTTGCCCACTCTCAAAAACCAAACAACAGTGTGCCCTAACAAGGTAGGTCCGGTCAGTTCTGTTCTGTTCTCCCCCGAATCGCCGAATTTAATGTTTTACGTGTCACTCACAGATTCCACCTTCGAAACACGAGGAAAAAAACCACCATCATCATCCCCCACCCCCCCCTCTCTCTCTCTCTATATATATAGGAGTATATAATATACAAACATATGCACACCAACATCAATCGGTTAACACTTGGTCAATTACTCCCTATATTTCAGGAAAATTATTTATTTTACAACATTTAACCAATTGCAAAAACAAAATAAATGTTAGAAAAACATAAAGAAATTCTGTGTGTGTATATATATATATATATATATATATTATATATAAAATAAAAAAAAATCGGTGACTGTTTTTAATCGTATAGTGTAGTTTGAACACACACCAAAACCCTAAAAGGGGTTTCTTTGTAAGAACAATTCGCCGCCGGATTGATCAGACTCACAAACTTCTTACACTTCTACCTTTCATTTCTCTTGTTCTCACCACCCTCCGCTCTCTGTTTTATCGCAACACTTTCTTACACTGTTTTTCTTGTTGGGGTTAGTGTCACTGCTGCAACTAATTGCGAACATGTTGCCGGAATTTGTTTTCCTTTATTTATAGTTCCTCGATTGATGATGAAATAGCCGAGTCAATATTTAGCTTCTCTGTCCGATCGACGACTTTGATTGTTTCAGAGTGAAATGAACTTTTTTGAAGTTTTGATGATCAAGGTTTGATTTTTACGAGTTTAAAGATGATTTTGTATGTATGTATGTATGCATGTATGTTTGAGCTATAGGTGCTTTAGATTATGAAGTTCTGATTTGGGCTTGCTTTTTAGTGTTTTTAGGGTTTGTGGAATGAGTGTTTGATTGTGGCTTCTGAAAATGTTGTCTGAAATGGGAAGGAGACCTATGATTGGTGGTAACGAAGGATCGTTTGGAGATGAATTGGAGGAGGAAATAGGATTGTTGCTTCGTGAACAGAGGCAACAAGACCCCGATGACCGTGAAAAGGAGTTGAATTTGTATAGAAGTGGCTCAGCTCCACCTACTGTTGAGGGTTCATTGAGTGCAGTTGGTGGGTTGTTTAATCACGGTGGCGGTGGCAGTGGCGGCGGCGGCGGTGCTTTTTCAGAGTTTGTTCATAATAAGAGCGGCGGTAATGGAGTTATGTCTGAAGAAGAGCTTAGGTCTGACCCTGCTTATTTATCTTATTACTATTCTAATGTGAATCTAAACCCTAGGTTGCCACCTCCATTGCTTTCGAAAGAGGATTGGCGGTCTGCGCAGAGACTGAAAGGAGGGAGTACAGGGTTTGGGGGGATTGGAGATAGAAGGAACATAAGTAGGACTGATAGTGGGAGATCTTTGTTTTCTATGCCCCCGGGGTTTAATTCGAAGAAAGGAGATAGTGAGGGTGAGCAAAATAATGTTGGCAGTTCGGCTGAGTGGGGTGGTGATGGACTGATTGGCTTACCTGGTTTAGGTCTAGGTGAGAAACAGAAGAGCCTTGCTGAAATATTTCAGGTGATTTTCTTACATACTTTTGGCATATTCCATTAAGCTTTCTTATATACTCAGTATTTATTTGTTGTGTTCTGATTCATTTGTTATTTAGCATAAATAATTCTTCATATGTTTGAAAGTCGTTCTTGATACGATGTACATTTTGTATTCTTACTCAATGTTAGGTTGTGCATAGAGTATTTGTAATCACTTCATTTGTCTAATTATATTAATTGTTTCCTCTTGATTTTTAGCATGTACAGTATTGTATACTTTTGTGCATATTGAGTTGTCTTATAAAAAAATTTCTACTATGTATGTATGTCCTTAAAAGGTGTAAATGTGTTTATTGACTTATTTCCCTCTTTGCGGGCGTTAACATTTTTTTTTTTCCGGTCCTTTTTTGGTATTTTGTATCTTTTTTATTTCAATAACTTTCTTTTCTATTAAGTTTTGTTTTATTGAATGAATTATTTCGTACGTGGCTAGTTTGAAATATGAGAGTACTAAGGATCTTCACTGATAAAATGATATTCTTGAAGTAGTGCTTTTGTAATTATTATACCTAGTTAAGTAAATTATGTTTCCTGTAAATGAGTCGAGCCATATGATTCTTCAATAGTCAATAAGTCCACTGTATAAATGCATCCTTATTAGTTAGAAAGAAAAATTTGTATTTCTTCTTTCAAATACATTAATTTCGTGTTTAGTTTCTGCTGCACTTTGAGCCTGTACATAACAGTGTGTTGGCGGATGGGACCTTGGATGCCTGTGGGGCATCATACATTTGTAAATCATGTCAGCTGTAGCTCTGTTGTTATGTGACCTGCTGGAACAATTCCCATTTATCCCCTTCACTTCAATTGTCGTTTCACACATTTGCCTCAACATTTCTAGCTAGACTTATGTAATGAATGCACTTTGCTTCGGCTGCTGAATTAAAATCATAATCCGTAGCTTATTTTTTTTCTTTAAAAAATTTTAGTAGCCTTATTTGTGTTATATTTTGTCCTGGCACTCTACTTTGTGAGTGCAAGTGTATTTACCACCATCAGTAAGTACAAAAAATAAAAGATGGGGAGTGCAAATAATGCTCGCCTGGATTTCTGGTTGAATTTATTTTAATGCAATCTAATCACTAAAAATTGTATGTAATCACCTTCACTTTAGCCTCACACGATTATAAGGAACAAGTTCCTTTTTGCTCTAAAATTGGATTTAAGAAGCTCATCATCAAAGACTGTAACCTAATGTTACTTCTAAAAGGTCGCTGGTTCAATTCCTCACAGGGGCAAAGTTGGTGTGAGTTTCAAATGGAAAAAAAATTAGATTTAAGAAACCTGGAAAATTGTTGGTTTTAAGGCAATTCTTGGCTATCATTCCTTACTTAATCTCTCAGTCGGATGATACTACTATTGCGTTGGTTTTTCTAAATCACAATGACTTTACCAAGTCCAATACCCTTATGTTTCGTATGATACATTATATGGTTGACCAGGGTCCAAGTTTCTATTGTTCTTTGACATCATGATCTTCAGAATTCATTGTATGAGGATTGCAATTCATATTAAAACATAAAAATAGCATTACTAACTTAAAATTAGAACTAATATTAAATAAGAAAACAATCCCTTCAAACACCTATAACAGAAAGAAAGATTGAAAAGCTGGCACATTTTCATTCTAGTGGTGCTAAGGTCCAACTTCATCATATGTCCTAGTGGAGACACAGGTAGAACTCATTTAGAACTCCTTTATTGAACTCTTTCAGTAAAATTATCTTTATTGTTTTGCTTTATATTCATTTAACTATTTTGGGTGTGAATATTTGTCGGAAATTTTTTCAAAGATTAGTTATTGGCACCTTAAGCGAAGTGGGTTAGGTGCATGGGTTGAATCGACGGGGAGCAGGCAGGTGCCACCCCAAACCTTACAGTTCCAAAAAGCATAGAGCATTAAGTGATTTGGCAATTTGTAGGAACCTTGATTTAATTCATATGTCCAACATAACCTCCAAGACCCGTCTCTCTTCCCTTTGGTGACTTATTTTTTTTCACCGTAATGCTGTTCCTTTGGATGCAAAGGCTAAATAAAATTTATTTTGATTTTCTTTGAACAAAATCTTTCACTTGTAGGAATTAAGAAACACAAAAGAAACTTGCCGAACTCTTTTATGGTCTGTATTTAAGTGGCACAATAAAATAAAATTAATGAGAGTAAATGTTGTTTCTCTTTATTTTATGAGATTTAACTTCCCTTCTAAATTGAGAGTGTTAAAAAAGGATAACAATAACAAATTAAAGAACACAACTTTTTACTAAATATTAGATGTGAGAAATAGGTAAATTCTTCTCCCCTCTCAAAAGAAAAATTTTCTGGTTCCAACCCTGGTCGGGGAGTACCATGTGATCAGGATCAACTGAATGGAAGGCAATTTTTTTTGAACTTTGGTTTATGTAATTGTATATTGGACAATTTAAAAGTAGCATTTTTATGAAATGGGCAAAGTTTGTAGTGAGGATTCTGGTATGAATAATCCATGGACCTATGGAAGTGGAATTGACAATTTGCAGTTTTAATACTTGATGTTCATTGCATTCAGTGAAGATATAAGGAGCAGTGAGTAGGGTAATCTTTAGTACTAGAAAGATAATGACAGTACCTGTTTTTTCAGTTGAAAAGACTAGAAGGAGAAATTGACTGCATGTTTTTGCTGTGGTAAGTGAATACATTGTGGCATTTGCATTCTGATATGTTAACCGACTTAAAAAATTTATTTTTTCGTTCGAAAAAGTGACAGGATACGCTTTTCTTTAGATGGCATTTCTTGGTTATGAAATGCATGAAGATAAATGTGTCCCATGGGTATGTTGTGTTTTTGAGTGGCTGTTAAGTGCTAGTGTCTGGCATGGTATACTATAACTGTTTTGGAATGTGTGGTTGAGGCATAGGCGATGTGGGCCTAACCTACAGATTACGAGGCATCATTAAGTCACATCTCAGGCCATGGAAACATTTCTTGCTTATGAGGCGTATATAAAAATGTCTACGGAAGTTGGATTCATACACTACATGGAACTTAAATTCATTCAATTATTTTCTTGTTTGCTTAATGTAGCACTTCATTTGTCCTGCATGTACTTTTCTTTTCTAGATATTTTGGAGCTCTACCTTCACCAAGATGTCCTCATTGGTACTCAAACTGGAACTACTAATCTGCTTGAAGATACAAGAGATTTTCACCCAATTCTAGAGAGAGAATTCTTATGCTTCAAATTTTTTTCAACCCCTTTTCCCTCTACTTTTAGCCTATTTATAGACTATTACAGACCTCCTAGATATTTCTCTAACTAACTTCTTGAACCAGGTTGTTCTTCTGGGCTTTTCTTCCATTATGGGCTCGGCTCCTTCTAACAATAACCAGGCTTTTAACCCAACTTCATGATCCCGGGCTGGATTAGTGAGGATTCGGTCCAATACGATAGCCCTTGCCTGACCCGTTTATAACTTCCCGGATCGTACCCGACCCAAGTCATATTATGTATCCTCATCTGTCCCCATAATCTCTCCCTAATTTATTAGGGTGGGATTATTGAAAGGACATGATCATGACGTGACAGCTCAAAATAATGACGTGGGGAAGTGAACGGTTGGTTCAGCGATTAATGCTTTGAGATTTGCTGCAGCACCTCCAACGAAGTTCCTTGAAGGTTGAATCATTTCCACTTTAAAAATCTCCACTTATTACCTTTTTATATTTCTTCAACTTCTCTCATCTTCGTCTCCTTTGGTTGACTCCGTCTTTCATCTGTACTTCCCGGTGACCTCTCTTTGTTTCCTCCGGTGACCTTTCCGTTTGTGATTTGTCCTTTGCTTTGTTACTGGGTATTTTGCGAAATTTCTTTACAAGGTTAGTCCCTTCTTCTTGCTACTTTCTTTACACAGAAAGGAATTTTATATTCGAAAATTTCTTTCCCCTCTTAATGGCTCCCCTCAACTTGGACGTTATTCGTTTAAAGAACAATATTCCCGACGACGTCTCCCTCGAGATTTACCCCTCGAATCTGGATGAGAGCTCCGGTGAGGGTCTCCTTCCTGGGGAGATTCTTCTCTCGGCTCTTCATTTAAAAGTACTCAGATTCCCTTTATACCCGTTCTTCTGTTTTGTCTTCAATAAATTAGGGCTTTCCCCTCTTTAGGTTAACCCTAATTTCTTTAGGATAATATCTGTTCTTTTACTTCTGAATCGTGATAGGGATCTCAATTTGGACATAATAGACCTCCTTCTATGTTATCAGATCGTCAAAACCAGAAATGATGAAATGTACTTTCACTTCCATCCCATCGAGAAGCGGTCCCTCTGCACGGACAAACTCTCATTTGAAAAGGGTTGGAAGAGTAACTTAATTGGGGTTAGTGGAAATTGGGGAACTCCAGTCGCTTAAACTTTTCCTATCCCAACCAGTTTCGGGGAGTGTTCTGTCATTCAGTATAAAAAATTTAAGAAGCACCCTTTTGATTGCCATTGTGAATCTTGCCTTCCTCGTTTTTGTACTTTTCTTTGCAGATGTCTTCAAATAGATCATGATGAGTTGGTTTATAGCGTTTGCAGGGCCAGACTTGATATTCTGGAGGAGAAGGTTCAGAGCAACATCCCTTCAATTGCGGACTTGCTTACCCCTGAAAACCTCTCGGACATATCCCTTCTCGGATCTACCATGAACAGTATCCGAATTCCTTCATTTAGCAGGAGGAGGCGTTCTGCCCCCTCTCCATCTACTACTGCTGCCACCGCCGCTGCTACTTCTCCAATTCTGGCTCCTACTCGGGTTACCGAGCAGGCGATCGTTGTGCCCTTTGCAACTCTCCCCCCTGAAATTCAATCTCAGGAGCCAAGCAATGGACCCTCCAACTCCTTGGCTGAAACTTCTCCACAATCTTCCCCCCAAGACGCTTAGAATGTTGGGGAGGAAGCTCAGAATGCTGGGGATTCCCTCTGAATGGGGTTAGCTCTTCTCCTATTCAAGCAAGTGCTCTGGAAAAAAGGCAAGGCAAAAGGCCTATGCCTGAGGGTGGATCCGATCAGAGCGACGTTCCG
>JAOTQH010000007.1:3057768-3072496 GCA_025631255.1 Cornus kousa | reverse complement strand
GGATAATCCTAACTTGAAGTATTGTCTAGATTAAGAAGTTATATCATTATCTTTTGTTTCCGTGAATTCGGAATTTGAGTAATGACAGGTTAAAAATGTATTTAAACAGGTTATGGTAGGTCCATTTTTAGGGGAGGTTATGCCTAATATTTTTTTTAGAAAGGTATCACTTTTAGGGTCGTTACATGCACTTTGTGAAATGGGTAAATATTTTGAGATTTTGTGGTCCCTTCCCTTATTTAAAATACACAAATTTGAAATACTGAGTTCATCTGCTCATGTATCAAAAAAAAAAAAAAAAAGAAGGATTAAGTGCGGAAAACACTTTTAAAATATATTTTGTATAACACTTTCATCTCTTATTTAAAAAAAATTGTTTACTTTCTCTCTTATTTTTTTTAAAATGTGTGAAAAGTACGTTTTTACAAGTCATTGACGTGAAGTAATACTTTTATACCGATTTTGTCCTTTTAAGCTTTCAAAAATGTCTAAGGAGTGTGATTCATATATATTCGCAAATACATTTAATCTACTCTCTATATGCTGTACCATACAACATTCTCAACAAGTGAATCTGGAATTTAAATCAATCATCAGGAATAATTTTTTTACTAAGATTGCTGTTGGAATACAAATAATAATTCATACATTTAGTGAGCACTACTTGAACAGCCACAACCGTGCCTCATAAATTCTCCTCCATGCAACATCATTGGAAGATTCTGACATAGAAACAGCAAAAACATGTGCTTGAAGTCTCAGAACATAGTTTGCAAATATGCAATTGAACAGGAAAATAAAAACGACATCCTTAAGAAGTTGTTTTACTGTCCTCATCATTATCAAGTGTTTCTAATTTTGCAAAGACAAGGAAAAACCCACATATCCTACATTGATATGCTAATATCATTTTTATAAGAACTTGATACTTCATAGCATAAGAGAGAGAATTTATATGTACATCTCTGGAAAAGTAATAGAATTGATAGAAGAATTTTGTTTTTACTCCACTATGAGAAAAATAGCATACATCAATCTAGCAACCACAGTAGATAACCTTCCAAACTCAGAGATACTATTAAATAAAATTCATTGTGCCCATACTGTTCAATACATAACATTGTCCTCTATATCGAACCACAATAAATAAATAAAAATAATTAAAAGTATTTACCAATTTTTTCCAGGCATTTCCTTATTTCAGAAACACTATGAGAATAAAGAACGGCTGCCGCAGAAAGTATGAAACCTATTTATAAAAATACCTTTGTTGTTCTAGATAACTCAACACTTGCCACATCTAGAATAGCACCAAGAATCCTTAATGTACACAATATGCACCCAGCAAAACCGAGAAACACATCTCAAAATCTCTCTCCACATCTGAGGAACACTGCACCAGTGCCAGAGTTGTGATCCACGGCATACTCAGCCCGTACTTGGCCTAACTTGACCCCAACACCATACGAGGAACCGTGACCAACTCGCCTGTAAACTTCTGTTGGCTTTCCTTCGACATCCTTTGAACTTCCAAGATCATTACCATGCTCTGCAAATGCATAGACATGCGTGTTCTTCACAGGTATCCTCAGCTCAGCCGCAAGCTGCATGAATCCATTAGAACTATAAATGAGAAATAAAGAAACAAAAATTCATAGTTTAACAATAGTTGTTAAAGGCAAAACCATATTTTAAATCTATAGATTGTTAGCTGTTATAATGGCCTGAAGAAGTTGACAATTGACTCCTTACCTCCAGGATATTTCTGGCTGCACCTATCTCACCCATATTGTAACCCCTCACTGAATAAGGCCCCCCAAGTGTAAAAGCATCATAACTTGGAAGATCTCCCACACAACCACCAAAATGGCTATGTAGGACTAGCACGGGTGGTGGGGGTTTACCAGCACCTTCCTCCACTTCTTTTAGCTGGATAAATCGTGTCAATGTGAGCTGGTGGCGATTAAAGAATGGAAACTTACTGCCGATGCCAAGACCTTGGTCGAGCTGCAATTCATATGCAAAAATACGCATGTTAGCAGGTAATGCAAGTCCTTGTCACATATGAAGACCATCTGAACTAGAAGACACCATCAATTATTATAAAAGGGAAAACAGGATTTTGCTCCGAATTGACAGTTGAGAACTAGTACTACATTTTTAATGTAGTTGTTAAAAAATATAACTTGTACAATACCCATTAGATGCACAAAAAATAGTTGTCTTGAAGTCATCAGCACATATCTATTGCAGGAAACAAGAAAACATGATTTCAGAAGTTTCATTTAAATTTTTTTGTAGTGTTGAAAAGAAATTTCTATTTTCTCTTTTTTCCGCTTTGTACACAAAGCAGACATGTAAGGCTTTTATATGACAAAGCTTAGCATCCTTACTGTTACATCATTAGAAATAAAGAACTTTAGAGTAGCAACAGAATTCAAATTAAAGGACCCGAATGGCATTTAATAATCATTGCGCTCTGATGGCCATAATATTTTTTAAAGAAAAGAGAAATTAATTCAGGAAGTAATATTCCAAAGTTGGGCAGAAAAACTAACTAGGGAACACCTGCATAATAAAAGCATTGAACCAGTTATAATGTTCTTTAATAAGCATGCATTCATAAAACAGTGTCAATTATATTGACTTTATAATATCAAGGACTCGGATAACAAATTTTGGGATATTTTTAAAATCAATGACATCCAAAATTATATTATCTAATAGTAGATTTAAGTACTTCAGCAATATATATTAAAAATAAAAAAAGAAAAAGAAAAAGATAATACATAAGCTTATACAATTCACTGGGGACACACTTGCCCATCAAAAAGACTTGCCTGGAACACATTCCTCTCACCAACTATTGCTCCATTTACAAACTTGGTGTTATCACGCGTAATATTTGCCTGTGCAAATGCCATTTGGTCAATGCCAGTGCCACTGAGTGTTGTTGGAGGTCCGTCTGCACTAATGTCTCCACTTGGAGAGACCCTTTGACCATTTGGAGAAATATGACTGCTTTCATCTCGCGATGTAATCTCTTCCATCACAAGTCCGTAAGTGAATTTGCTTTGACGCGTGAAATTCTGCCCAACGAACATCAGTCAGAAACTCATATTATAGATTAGGAAACTACTAAAACCACATGATGAAGGACCTCCTGAGACTTATAAGCATTATATTAGAGAAGAGCCAAGGAGTGCACTATACCTCTGTAATATTAGCTTTGACACCAGATCGATCAACCCATATAGGAGGGACTTCATCCACTTCTGGCCCACCAATGAACACTGGGCTAAGTTTCCTGCTGTTAAAGCAGCTTGCTCGGAAAGTACGGTTGCGAGGATTATACACACCATCTAAATATGGATGCACATACTCAAACTTAAAACCCAGATCATCCTGCAGGAAAAAAATACCCACTAACATTGTATGACGCAAAATCTTGCAAATATAACAATAAATTATTTTTAGAAATGATGTTAATTTTACATCAAAGTAAAGATCACCTGCGGACTGAGGAAATTGCTAGTTGTCACTGAACCAAGAACGGACCTATTTAGCCCTTTGAGATTTCGGTGCTCAAAGGAAACAGTTCCACCAGGCTGAATTGAAGCCTAAAATAAAATCAAATAAACAATTTTCCAATATGTTAGAACAATAAATTGAAAGCTCAAATCCTTAATGCCCCATCAAGTAGAGGTTAGCTATTGAACTTCATACCAGTGTAGGACGACCTCCATGTCCAGGGACAATACTCCACTCTGTACTGACTTCAGCCGACTTTTGTTCAAATTCTTTAAGATTAATCTCAACAATAAGCCCTCCCTCATTCTTCTCATCAGGTCTTGGATTAACTTCAAAATTAGAAAACAAGCCTAATGCCCTTATGTTCCTTAGAGCTTGTTTTGCAGCTTCTATGTTTAAAACATGCCCTTGTCTGAGCTGTACACAAAATTCACACCCAGAAACAACCAGTAATTAGACCCAATCAGATAATTAACATCTCAAAACCCAGTAACTCTAAATAAGATATTTTACAAAGCAAAATCCTCTTAGATATATGGATAACATACAAAACTGGATACAAAACTAACAAGGAACAACCCATCAAACTAAGAAGAACAAGGCTAATCTGCCTCTACCAATTCTCTCACAAAGGCATGGTGATGACCACCACTTGTTGCAGGACCCACCGCTCTCTTCTTAGTGTTGGTGCTTGCCTATACAGCTTGTATTTTATTTTTCAAATAAGAAAGCTAAGTAACGAAAACCATGAATTGAGAATGGATCATTAATAAAGCAAAGCCAGTCAAATAAAAACAATACCAATGCAAAGTTTATCAAATCTCCATGACTAATTAACAAAGCAAAATCCATCGGCACAAATTGATGGATAACAAACATCAATAGGTTACCTGTTTGGGTAATTCTCGTCTCAAAATAGCGATGTTGGTGTTCCCCTCACATACATTCCCAAGTTTATCCTGAAACTGAACCACCAATTGCGTGATATCCCCTTCCACAACTTCGAAAACCACCTCCTTCGAATTCAAATAACCAAAATTCATAACTTTAGCCCACACATACCCCTCGTCGTGGTACCACTTTTGAACCTGGTTCATAATCTTCTGCATCAACCTGGCGCTCACATTCCCTTGCCCTCTCAACATCTGTAACACTTCTCTGTGCACTGGTATTGGCAATAAGCATGGCCTTGCCCTCTCGATTCTCCTCTTATAATCCTTCTCTTGCCTCAAATAGTACTCCAATTTCTCCTTCTCTGTCATGTCAGGGTCCATCTCAATAGGCTTGGACTGGGGCATTAGACCGACATTAACACACCTAAATTTATCCGCTGATTGCCAAGTACTCTCCTTAAATGATATGGTTATTCCCATAGTTCCGTCAGGATTGGTCTTCCCTTCAAGATCGACCTTTTCAAACATTCCACAGGTCGCAAGAGTTTCGAGCTCCATCTGGAATTGGGCTTTGGTGTATATACCGCCAGGCCGGAGCGAAACCATCTCAAAGAAGGAATCTTCAGTGCCGACTGTGCTTTTCCGGAGTCTATCAAAGAACAAAATGTCAGAGACCTTGTATTTTTTGAATCCACTGAGCTTGTTAAGCTGTACCACAATGTTGGCAGGTAACCCGTGTGAGTCCCATTCTTGAGATTGTGATTCGTCTTCCTTAGCAATCGCAACAGGAGAGAATATTTTCGACCAGAAACTGCCGTCTCCGCCACCGCTGTTTCCACTGCTGCCTCCTCCTCCACCCCAACCCCCAGCCCCACCACCTGTAATGCGACTGTACAGGTAACTGAGAGGTGTGCCAAAGAGGAAGAGAAGGCCGGAAGCGGTGGACAGCACTAGGGTTTTTGGGAGGGATAATGGGGGTTTATGCGATGGAAATTTTAAAGCTTTAGTGTTTTGTAATGAGGAGGTGGGTTTTAAAGGTTTACGGTTTTGGGAAGAGGTGGTGTGTAGGCGAGTGGCAGCCCGTAGGCAGATGGTGGGAGGGCGAGTGGCAAAACGTGGGCAGATGGTGGTGGGTATGCGAGTGGTGGTGGAGTTGCGCCGAGAGCGAAAGGAGGGACTGAGTATTGGCAGAAGTTGTCCAGGGGCGGCGATGGTTGCCATTGAGGATAAGGGGCGGAGGCAAGGAGAGAGACGGTGTGTTTTATACTATGTATGATTTTATTTTTTCCTGAATTACCATGCATGAATTTAAATGTAGTTATCTATCATAAATTCATATGTTTTGTGAAAGAATTATGAGTGCACAAAGGCAACGTACTGGGTGGCTTAGAACCCTAGTTGAATCTCTAAGCATCCGAGTGACCTACGATCGCTAGGGTTGGTTGTCCACTTCAAACCTTCCATTAGTGTTTTTTACCAAATTAAAAAAATAAAATAAATAAATAAATGTTGCCTTATAATCGTAGAATTTCAGTAGTGTGTTTCATTCAAACATCTTATGAAACAATGTTCTTGCTTCATATATTCAACCACAATTTGCATACCTGTCTATCAAAGCACTCCTCACAAATATATCTTCTTTGACTCCAATCAGCACTGCGTAGCCACGAATCTCCTTTCAACACCTCAAATCTGCCTTGGTTGAACACGCAGCAAGAGACTACTAATTGTAGCCGAACTAGGATGCAACTCAAAAGCCGTAACGGAAATTCTGCGCAAACCCGGAAATAACTGAAGTCTGAGATTCCATGTCAGGCTCAACACCGTCAATGGGTATCAATTGAAAAAGTTCAGAGATCATCACCTGCTTGTGCAAAGCCAGAAATTAACGTATTCCATGTTACTACATTGGGCTTCACTATCATTAGTTTCGTTTTTTCAACCGAAGTCCAAGCTTTTTTTAAAATACCCCAGTTGAGCATAACCCGAAATCATGGCATTCAATACCATCAAATCTTTCTCAACCATCCCATTGAACACCCGCTCGGCCTTTCCAATCGGACCACATTTTGGGTACATAGCTATAAATGCACTATTGACAAAAGCATCGGATTCAAACTCACAGTTTAGGACTAAAGTATGTATCTTCTCTCCGGTTTGTCGATCAGAGAGATGCCCGCATGCTTTGAGAACGCTAGGAAGGACAAACTTGTTGGGTTTTAGGCCTTCTCTTTGCATTTCACAGGACACACCCATAGACGTCGGATATTTGTTTCGGGAATTTTGTCGAACAGTTTGCGAGCATCAGACAATCGTCCAAGCTGTGTCTAGGGCTGCGAGATTGGAGGCAAAATGAGTGTAAGGCATTGATAATCAGGAGGAAAGATGAAAGCGAAGACTGCTTATAAGGATTGTGTGATGGGTCATAGATATAGTTGTTCACTTGAAGAGGGTGCATTTTAAAAGCGCGGAAAAGAAACCAAACACCATTTCAATTGGAGAGTACGATTCTTTCATTAAGACGGGAGCCAAAAAGAAAAAAAAGGTGAACGAAAGGTTCTACTGAATTGAATTGTATTCCCAAATTAAATAAATGATTAAATAGTAAGAAATTTTGTCCTCTCACAATTTAAAAATCCAGCATGTAAATTAACATCCTCTCTTGTTTGGTTCCTTCCAGGAGGAAATTTGGTGGCTCATTTGTTGAGTATAAAGGCTATTGTAGTCTAGTGTGGTGGTTTGAAGTGGAGCATAAGTCCATATTGGTTTTTTCATTTTTTTATGATTTAATCTTTGTTGGTAGAAATATATATATATGGATAAGATTTCATTTTTAGTTTTTTGTTAAGCAAAAGAATCAAATTTGAACGACATTTCGAACCAAGACTTGGGAACGTTGCAAAAATAAGTAAAATTAATAAAAACAATTCATTAGAGAGTCCTATTTGGATCCAAACAAAGAAAATTTTATTTGGGCTCGTTCACTTTGCAGCACCATTTATTACAGTGCGTATTATATGCGTCTACTATTACAAATGGTTTGAATTCGACCGTTGAACATTGCAACTGCGCAAGAAAATTTTTCTCACAAACAAGTTAAGTTTGACTGGTATATATTTGAATTTTACTATTAGAGAATTGTTTGATTAATCAACTGAGCTTAAATTAGGAGTGAGTAGGAGTGAGTAAATAATATGTGAATCTGTGAATCGGATTCATGCTTATCGAATCGGATTGTTACACTCATGGATCTGTGACAGATTAAAAAATATATATATATGAATTCGTAACTTACGGATCGAATCATGAATTGAGCTGTTAAAATCCGATCAAATTCGTGATTTATATATATATATATATATATATATATATTCAAAGAACCAAAACTTGAAAACATATTCAAGCAAAAATAAGTAAAATTAATGAAAACAATTCATTTAGCGGGACTTATTTGGATCCAAACAAGTTAAGTTTGACCAGTGTATCTAAATGTGACTATTAGACAATTGTTTGATTAACAACTGATCTTCAGGGGTAGACAAATAATCTGTGAATGGATTCATGTAGATTAGATTAGATTGCTATACGGATCGGTGGCGAATTAAAAAAAATTAAATTCATAATTTACAGATTGAATCACAGATTGGGCTATCATAATTTATATATTTATATATATTCAAAGAATGTGTTAATTAATTTAATCAGTTAATTATCATTTACTGAGACTCTAAGAATGTATATATGTATATATATTCAAAGAATGTGTTAATTAATTTAATCAGTTAATTATCATTTAATGAGACTCTAAGAATGTATTAGTTAATAATAATTTAAATGTTGATAAATTAAAATTTTATTTATTGAATTATGGTTAAAAAATAAATAATATTAGACTATTAAGAAAAAAATTCAATCCGCGAATCCGAACCTACATTTCAAGTATTCAGTTTGTTATCCCAAATAGCAATTGTGAATTCAAAATTTTTTAATTCATTAGTAGCAAATCGAATTAAATACCAAACACCACCTTCATTTTACGTATTCAGATTGTTATCCCAAATAGCCATAGTGAATTCAAAATTTTCTAATTCATTAGTAGCAAATCGAATTAGACACCACATATAGCCTTATGAGAAAATATACAGGGGAGACTTATTATATGGGGTACCCCAACCAATTGACATTTAATACTTTTCTTTGAAAACTCCCATAATTTCCATTTACCTATTTTATCCTATTAAGTTAATAGTGAGAAATTACTTATTCTATTCTATTAAGCTAAAAACCCCTCAATTTCTTTGTCCAACATGCAATTTTGAATTGATATTATCATTTTTATAAGAAATTGAAACTCGAGCAATATCTCATGAGAGAACAGGCAAGGACATCTGGAAAAAATAACAATTTATTGAAAAAAAACTCCCCTATGAGAAAAAGAAATACATAATTCTCACTCAAATTCAATCCAGCAGGCGAGCGCAGTAGTTAACCCTTCGAAACTCAAAGAGAGGCCATTAAATAAACTTCATTGTGTCCATACTGTTTAAAATATTACATTTCAAATAAATTAAAAATGTGAGTCCCTGTTTCAAACCACAAAAATAAAATAAAAATAGATAAAAGTATTTACCACATTTGATTATTATCCAACAATAAAATATTTCCATACTACATGAGAATGAAGATAAGCCGCGGAAAGTATGAAACTTGTAAAAAAACCTTAATCGTTCTAGATAACTCAAAACTTGCAACATCTAGAATAGCTCTGATAATCCTTTATGTCACACAAACCGATGTTAATGTACCAGCAAAACCATGAAACGCATCTCAAAATCTCTCTCCATATCTGAAGAACACCGTACCAGTGCCAGAGTTGTGATCAACGGCATACTCGGCTCGTACTAGGCCTAACTTGACCCCAACACCATATGAGGAACCGTGACCCATTCGCCTGTAAACCTCTGTTGGGTTTCCCTTCACATCCTTTGAACTTCCAAGGTCATTACCATGCTCTGCAAATGCATAGACATGTGTGTTCTTCACGGGTACCCGCATCTCAGCAGCAAGCTGCACGAACCCATTAGGACTTAAATCAGATAAAAACAAACAAATAACCATATTTTACCAATAGTTATTAAGGGGAAAAACCAAATATTAAATCCATAGATTTTTAGCAGTTATAATGGCCTGATGAAGGTAACAATTGACTCCAATGATTCTTACCTCCAGGATATTTCTGGCTGCACCTATCTCACCCATATTGTAACCCCTCACTGAATAAGGCCCCCCAAGTGTAAAAGCATCATAACTTGGAAGGTCTCCCACACAACCACCATAATGGCCATGTAGGACTAGCACGGGTGGTGGTGGTTTACCAGCACCTTCCTCCACTTCTTTTAGCTGGATGAATCGTGTCAATGTAAGCTGGTGGCGATTAAAGAATGGAAACTTACTGCCGATGCCAAGACCTTGGTCGAGCTGCAATTCATAATGCAAAATAAGCATTAGCAGGTAATGCAAGTCCTTGTTTACATATGAAGACCATCTGAACTAGAAGACGCCATTAATATTGTAAAATAGAAAAACAGGATTTTGCTCTGAATTGTCAGGCGAAAACTAGCACCACCCTTTTTATGTAGTTCTTAAAATATTTACTTGTACAACACCCATTTGACACACAGTAAATAGTTGTCTTGAAGTCAACAGCACATATCTATTTCAGGAACAAGAAAATATGATTTCATAAGTTTCATTTAAATTTTTTTTTATAGTGTTGGAAAGAAATTTCTATGTTCTCTCTTTTCCGGTGTGTGCGTAAAGCAGACATGCAAGGCTTTTATATGATAAAACATAGCATCCTTATATCATAATATGAGTGCAAATAACTGTTACATCATTAAAAATAAATAATTCTAGATTTCCAACTGAATTCAGATTAATGGACCTAAATGGTATTAAATAATTAATGCATTCTTCTGATGGCCATAATATTTTTTAAAGGAAACAGAAATTATTTACAGGAAGTATATTCCAAAGTTTGGCAGAAAAATTAAGGAACACAAGCACTGAACCGCTTATAAAATTTTTCAATGAGCATGCACTCGTAACAGTGTCAATTATATCGACTTTATTATATCAAGGGTTTCACATAACAAATTCTGGAATATTTTTAAAATCAAGAACATCCAAATTTATATTATCAAATAGTAGATGTAAGTATGTCAGCAATATACAAAAGTATGCCTTAAGCTTATACAATTTGCTGGGGACACACTTGCCCAAAAAAAACTCACCTGGAACACATTCCTCTCACCAACTATTGCTCCATTTACAAACTTGGTGTTATCACGTGTAATATTTGCCTGTGCAAATGCCATTCGGTCAATTCCAGTGCCACTAAGTGTTGTCGGAGGTCCGTCTGCACTAATTCCTCCACTTGGCAACACCCTTTGACCATTTGCAGAAATATGACTGCTTTCATCGCGGGTTGTTATCTCTTCCATCACAAGTCCGTAAGTGAATTTGCTCTGACGCGTGAAATTCTGCACAACAAATATCAGTCAGAAACTCTTATTATAGATTAGGAAACTACTAAAACCACGTGATGAAGAGCTGAAGAGTGCGCCATACCTCTGTAATATTAGCTTTGACACCAGCTCGATCAACCCATATAGGGGGGACTTCGTCCACTCCTGGCCCACCGGTGAACACTGGGCTAAGTTTCCTGCTGTTAAAGCAGCTTGCGCGGAAACTACGGTTGCGAGGATTAGTCACACCATCTAAATACGGATGCACATACTCAAGCTTAAAAGCAAGATCATCCTGCAGAAAAAAATCCCCGTTAAATGCAAAAACTTGCAAATACAACAATAAATCATTTTTATAAAAGATGTTAATTTTATATCAAAGTAAAGATCACCTGAGGGTTGAGGAAGTTGCTAGTTGTCACTGAACCAAGAATGGACCTATTTAGCCCTTTGAGATTTCGGTGCTCAAAGGAAACAGTTCCACCAGGCTGGATTGAAGCCTAAAATTATAGAAAATAAACAGATCAGTTAGAAAAGTAAATAGAAATCCTAAATGGCCCATCAGGTAGGGATTAGCTATTGAACATCATACCAGTGTAGGCCGACCTCCGCGTCCAGGGACAATACTCCACTCTGTACTGACTTCAGCAGACTTTTGTTCTAATTCTTTAAGCTTAATCTCAACAATAATCCCTCCCTCATTTTTCTCATCAGGTCTTGGATTGACTTCAATATTAGAAAACAAGGCTAATGTGTTTATGTTCCTTAGAGCTTGTTTCCCAGCTTCTATGTTAAAAACATGCCCTTGTCTGAGCTGTAAACACAATTAACACATTCAGGAAACAAACAAACAGCCATTTCAAAACCGAATAAACCTATATAGAATCTTATACAAAGCAAAATCCTCTTAGCTATATGAATACCAAACAAAACTGGATATATCACTAACATGGCAAAACCCATCAAATTAAGAACAATGATATACAAGCCAAATCGGACTGTAGGCATGGTGAGGCCCATAACTTATTGTGGGACGAATCACTCTCTTCTGAGTGCTTGTATTTCATTTTTCAAATAAGAAAGCTAACTAATGAAAACTGTGAATTGAGAATTAATAATTAGTAAAGCAAAGCCAGTCAATTGTAAACAATAAAAATGCACACTCTATCAAATCTCCATGACTAATTAACAAAGCAAAATCCATTCGGCATAAACTGATGGACAACAAACATCAATAGGTTACCTGTTTGGGTAATTCTCGTCTCAAAACAGCAAAATTGGTGTTACCCTCGCATACATTTCCAAGCTTATCCTGAAACTGAATCACCAGCTGCGTGATATCCCCTTCCACAACCTCGCAAACCACCTCCTTTGTATTCAAATTACCAAAATTCACAACTTGAGCGCAGGCATACCCCTCGTCATGGTACCACTTTTGAACATGGTCCCGAATCTTCTGCAACAACCTGGCGCTCACCTTCCCTTGCTCTCTCAACATATACAACACCTCTCTGTGCACTGTAGCCGGCAACAAACATGGCCTCGCCCTATCAATTCTCCTCCTATAATCCTTCTCTTGACTCAAATAGTACTCCATTTTCTCCTTCTCAGTCATGTCCGGGTCCATTTCAATCGGCTTCGACTGTGGCATCAGACCGACATTAATACACCTAAATTTATCCGCAGATTGCCATGTACTCTCCATGAATGATATGGTTATTCCCATCGTCCCATCCGGATTGGTCTTCCCTTCAAGATCGACCTTTTCAAACATTCCACAGGTAGCAAGGGTTTCGAGCTCCTTCTGGAATTGGGCTTTGGTGTATATACCGCCGGGCCGGAGCGAAACCATCTCAAAGAATGAATCTTCGGTGCCGACGGTACTTCGCCGGAGTCTATCGAAGAATAAAATGTCGGAGACCTTGTATTTCTTGAATCCACTGAGCTTGTTGAGCTGCACCACAATGTTGGCAGGTAACCCGTGTGAGTCCCATTCTTGAGATTGTGATTCGTCTTCCTTGGCAATCGCGACAGAAGAGAATAGTTTCGACCAGAAACCGCCGTCTCCGCCACCTCCGCCACCTCCACCGGGTCCTCCGCCACCGGCTCCTCCGCCACCTCCAATACCACCTCTAATGCCACCCAGGTAAGCGACAGAGGTGCCAAAGAGAAAGAGGACGCCGGTGGCGCCCGACAGGGCTAGGGTTTTTTTGAGGGATTGGGAGGGTTTACGAGATGTAGATTTTGAAGGTTCGGGGTTTTGGGAACAGGCGGTGGGTAGGCGAGTGGCGGCATGTTTAGGGCTTTGGGAAGGGAGGGTGGGTAGTCGAATGGGGCCGGTGGGTTGGCGGATGGCTGAGGCGGTGGGTACGCGAGTGACGGTGGATTTGCGCCGGGAGCGAATGGAGGGACTGAGATTGGGAATGAGAAGTTGCCCCGGGGCGGTGATCGATGCCATTGGTGATAAGGGGCGGAGGCAAGGAGAGAGATATTGAGAGTAAGAGAGAGTATTGAGTGCACTGTGTGGCACCCCTGAGGCACCGTTACTGGATCGCGCTTAGAACCCTAGTTGAATCTCTAAGTATGGGCGAGATCTACAATGAAGTAAAGTACAGTATTAGGTTTTCAATTGGTTGTTTTTTCATAAAACCTTCTCATTTTATACGTTCTATCTTTTTATTATTATTATTATTATTATTTATTTATTTTTTTATTAATGAGTAAATCAGCGTAGTCATAAAAATAAGTAAATGTTATTGGATAAATTTAGAGTTTAATGAAAACAAACTTTTAATTTCAAATACTCCATAGTTCTGACTGCTTTAAATAAATATTAGTGGATATGTAAAACTAAAAATTTAAAAGGCAAACTTATAAATACGAATTAATTTTTAAAAAATTTGGGACCTGTTCGGTTTGTTCAATTGGTTAATGGGTGAATTTCTATTTCCATATTATGACATTTCAAGAATCACTTCCCCTTTATTTATTTTCTCCCCTCATCAAATGTCATTGTAAGAATTTTAGGAAGAAGAGTGGAAACAGAATTTATTTTTTATTTTGGGTTCCCGACCTGTAAATAAAGACATCATAATTTTTATTTTGATTTGTATAACTTTCAATCAACCAAAAAAAAAAAAATAATAATAATAATAATAATAATAATTACCTTACTTTTCTTATAAATTACCTCAATAACATGGACCTCCCATATTATTTCAAAAATAATATTGACCTTCCTAACCTTGGTTCAATGTGTTAAATTAATACTATACTTATTGTACTTTTATTAAGTACAACATATTGACAAAGTAACATTTTAAAACTTTTTTAGGGTATTATGGAGTTTTAAGTAAATTTTGAACATAACATAAGCCCACACATGAGTATTAAATTTTATGACAATGAAAATTAGTAGTACTCAGAACCTAGGAAGCACTGATACTTCCTGAAGGTGTCTTGGAGGTATCAGACACATGTCCAGTCTTGATACGTTTAGGATACGCTTGAATAAGTGTTTGATACTTCAAAAAAGTATCCGAATTTTTAAAATAAATTTTTATTTTTTAGATATAGCTAGGATACGCTAAGGATGTGGGGGATACTTTTTGAATAAGGTTGGGATACACCGAAAATACTTTTCAAAGAGTTTTTTTAAAATACTGCAAAACATTAGATTTTGTTTCCCTATAATGAATAGTTTAAGGCTTTAAGTTTATTTGATGTTTAATGGTGTTGTGAAATGAAATTGTCTTTTATTTACATGCTTTTTTATTT
>JAOTQH010000007.1:2971691-2983274 GCA_025631255.1 Cornus kousa | reverse complement strand
ATCAAATTTTTAGAAAAGGTTGGAATATAAAAAGTTCTTTCAAGTTCTAATGTAAAGCCAGATGGTAAGGTGAGTCTATAGGTTCCAACCGCCTCCACATGTGAACTCATCTTATTTCCTGAATAGATGAAATGTTCACTTTTCTTCGGTCTCCTTAGGTTGATTGAACCCTGCATGGAATTGGCAATGTGAATTATAGAACCAGAATTAATCCACCAAGTATCATTAAATTTATTAACTACATTTGATTTATAACACACAAAGGAAAATAGAGTACTCTTTTTAAGCAGCCAAGCCTTATACTTAGGGCATTCATTTTTCATGTGCCCTTTCTTTTTGTAGAAGAAGTATTTGATGGTACCCTTATCGTAAACTTTACTAGTTGATGCATTCCCCTTCTTCTTAAATTGCACATCTTTTTTGATATGTCCCTTTCGATGAGTAGCTAGGTGAGCACTTTCTAGCTTCTCCTGATTTCATCTCCCCTCCTCTTGAACACACATGGTAAGCAATTCATTAACTGACCATTTTTCCTTATGTGTGTTATAAGAACTCTTGAATGGCCCATATTCAGTAGGTAGGGAGTTGAGTATAAATTAGACAAGGAATGTCTCTGAAAAAGTGAACTCCAATAAGTTCATTTGGGCAGCTATATCTCTCATTTCCATAATATTTTCATGGACCCCTTTATTACCCATATGCTTTATTGATGACAATTTGGTCATTAGGGTGCTAGCCAATCCTTTATCAGAACTGATAAACTGTTGTTCAATTGCTGCCATGTATTCTTTTGCCTTAGTATATTCAGGAATTGAACTCCTTATGTTTTTCCCAGCATGACTTTTAATGAGATACATACTTAAGCGATTTGATTGCTCCCACCTTTCATAAGAAGCCTTTTCACTTGGCGTACTTGATTTCGTGGGGATGGGTGGTTCATCCATGCGAAATGCCAAATCAGTGTCATGCACCCCAATGTTAGAAGGATTTTCTCCTTCCAATCTAAATAATTATCACCAGTTAAAAATGGGATATGAGATGAACTAATATTGACAAAACCATATCAAAATACTGCAAAAAGAAAAATATGCCAAACATTACTCTACTATACAATAAACTTTATTGAAATTCTTAACCTATGTTAAAAAATTTCATATCAAAACAATTTGTCATTATAACCTTCCTGTGGGCAGAGATTTTAATACACTGAAGTTTTGAAAAAATAACCATAATGGGATAGAATATTCTTTATTGGCATTAAACTGATAATAATATAGTCCTGTGTGCATTTGTATTCATTACCAGTTTAATTCCATATCCCTTTTTTATTATTATTATTATTATTATTTTTTATTCACGTTCGTTCATAAACAGTGATTATTTCCCTGTAGGGCAGAATAAAACACTTTTATGAATGAACTATAACCTTCCTAATGCATAATCTTTATGTGATATAAATATCATATATTAAAACTTTTTATATCACAAAACCAATAACCAAAGATGCTGTGGCTACTCTTTGATTAAAAAACATATTTAAAAAATAGTAATACTCATACTTTAATAAACTGCATGTATGAGTATATACTGGACATTTTCTTTTTTATTATTATTATTATTATTATTATTATTTTTTAATATGCAGTAACTACTATATAACTCTGAAGAAACAGAGTATTCTGCAAAAAATAAAAAATTCATCATAAATCAACTTTTATGGTCTTATGATGAGATTCACCCTTTTTTAAAGCAGTCGTAAAACCGCTCGGGTCTGAATCACTTTACCATCAAAAACAAGAAGACCAACGTTGTATCCACTGTATGAATTTACGATGAAATTCTCCCATATTTAAAGCAGTTGTTAAACCGCTCGGGTCTGAACACTTTATTCATCGTAATCCTTATGGGTGTAGTATTCTACCACTTTATTCTGGCCAACGTAACCAGACGATAAAACAGTACCAAACACACCCACCAAAAATATACAGAACAAATAGAACACAAAACAAAATATTACAGGCCAAAAAAAAAACAACGGCCACATAGCCGCTAAACAAATATTACAGGCCAGAAAAGAACGACAAACACCGTCGCTGAACAAATATTACAGACGTACAAACAGAACGATAACATAGCCAAAAGGTATCGCTCTGATACCAAATGAAAGAAATCATCAGGTCCAAAGAGATAGCATTACCTCCAGCCATGAAATCAGATTGATTAATGTCTGCAAAACAAAGTGAGAAATCCTAATAACGTTCACGCTTATACAAAACTTTAATCGTGTACTTGATGGAGACAACACAGACTTCTTTTGTTAAGCATGAGACCTCTGTAAGGATACTGTATGAATAAAACGAGAGAGAGCAATATATCCATCATGCAAACCCCTGTTTTAAACTAATCAGATGATAACCGCCATCAACTTTCCACAACCACACTTTGCTGTAACTTCCCATAACTTGTAACGTTCCCACAACCACACTCTGGTGTAACTTCCCATAACGCGTAACGTTGTGTCAGACGCATGGATGAGAATATAAATGTATTGTGGCAATATAGGCCACACACGTGTTATAATAATACATGTCTAACAAGTTGTGCCTCTGGGATTGTCATCTCTCTTCAAAATTGGTTTATTCACAAGGTAGGTTCAGTTTTTGTTGCTATCTTCCAACCCTGGAAACTAGACCACATGAGACCAGGGGTTGAGTGGTGCAGGAGGATGCAGAGCAATCTATGTGTTCTTTAGGTTAGAGGATCCAGAAGGAGAGAGGGTCTTGAACTTTTTGACAATTTATTTTAGAAGGTGAGAAAGAATTATTAGGCGACAACATTTAGTAGTCAAGTCAACAAATTAATAATTAAAGATCGAATACGTCCAATTAAGGTTTGATGGAGCCTCATCACTTACTCTGTTTCTCTAGATGATTTTTTAGTCGCTAGTTCATACCTTTAATGGGTAAGTGATAAGGCTCCATCAAACCTTAATTGGATTCTGAATTTACAAGAATAATTGACCACAAACACTGGTGATGTATAGAAAGAGACAATTTCATTTCATATTTTAAATTCCTAAAGATATATAGTATTACATTGAATCAGCAGCTGTATATAATATGATGGACATACTCTTACAATAACTTTTGCTTAGACTTGTATTTTATATATATATATATATAATCATGCACAATAGATCAACTAAATTTATATATGTGACTTGACTTAGATGGAAGTTGGAGCACAAGCAAGGGATGCAGATGATTCACTAGAGATGGGACCAGCAGTTTCCCCAGATGCAGGACCAGCAGCCGTGGCAGATACTGGACCAGAAGCTGCACCAGAACTTAAAAACTCCGTCATTTCACGGCGTGAACTTCTCCGTTGAGCCTTGCAGAATTCCGGCAAAAACACTCCTGTAGTCGATGTTACAAACCTTATAAGCTTGATGTAAATACCCAATGCATTTTGCTAGAAGGTAAAAAAATAACTTGAGTGCATATATGCTCATGTATATTAGTAAGGGCAAAAGAAGAATGCTTGAACACAAAAATCTATTTAGTTAGGTGATTTATTTGTGCCATGATTTTATGTTTTTGACTAGATACGTTGAAAAAGTTGTAGTGTTGAATATGGAATAAGATCCTTCGGTACATTCTGGCACGAATCACCCTAAAGCAGTATAGAGGGTGCTTAGCAACCGTATTAAGTGCATTGGAGAGGATTTTGGTCTATTGAATATGATGAGAAAGATATATTACCACCGAAAACGTTGCTTTAGTGGTACCGCTTTTTTTTTCTTTTCTTTTTTTTAAAGATAGAAGGTTAAAGGTTAGAGTCTCAATAGAATAAATGAATGTGTTTGTAACGTATTTACCAAAATAAAAAAATGAGAAAGAAATAGTAATCAATGATGAGTCTGTAATATTAATGATATGGTATTAAATATTGACATTCAATCTATTTATAAATTTTATATTTGGTACTTTATAGGAAAATGGAGAAACTAAAGTCGGAAAATGGTGAGTTTGGATTATAAATTTCAGTGGGAAGCAGTACTCACCTTCAGCCAAAGCCAAATTGTAGTAGAGGTCAACAATGTTGGGGCAGTTGTAGTAACACGCCGGCGAGCAGAGGCTGGCGGTGAAGAGAGGGTCGAGAAGGGAGTCCGAAGAGATGCCAAGAGAGAACCTATCAACCCCACAAGCACTCATGCACTCATCACTCTCAATCCACTCAGGCATGTTCTTCACAACCACTTCAGAAGTCTCACAATGGTATTTCATGGCTCCTCCATCGCTTGACGCGGAGGTCTCCAACGCGCATCTCTTCCCAGAAGACGCGATCGAAAATGAGCACATTCCGGCGGGCAGTTCCTCACATACAATCTCACCTACACACACAGTCACACAGTACATCAAAGGAGATGAAAAATAAGTTAGTGAAAAACAGGATCATAATAAGACTTGTTATGGGGTACTTACCAAGAGTTCCTTGTAGGAAGAGAGAGAAAACAAGGAAAATGATCATCAATGATGCCATATTGGAAAAGGTTTGTGTGTGTGTTTATGAATGGAAGAGTGAGTAATGAGTATGTTGGTATGAAATATTTTTGGGTTGAGAAGGTGGTGTTTATATAGAGGAGAGAATAGTGAAAATCAAATAAATGACAATTTAGGAGTACAAAAATTGTTTTGGTGGGTGAAAATCAATACAAATGACACATTTTTAGGAGCATAACGAGTGGTTTTTTGGTGGTAACGAAACCGACTTGGGTTGATTCTTCGTTTTCTGTTTTGTCCAATTTTATAATAATATATGATTTTGGTTTAAATAAAGGGATCATTTAGGGGCACTTGGCAGGCTGAGATTGATTTTGACAGCCGGAGCCAACAAGCCAGGCTGCCCTTTGTTGTTATTATTGAGGCTTCTAGTTCTAACCTGAATGCTGAATTGGTTGGTTTTGTGGTGTTTGATAGGGACATGTTTGGTTGTTCTAGTGCTAATTACCCTTGAAATTAAAGAACAAGGAAATGAAAATAAAAATTGGTCCAGAATTTTGATTATGACATGATTGCTTGCACATGTAACATTCAAAGGTTCAAACCAAACCAAGGCCTGCAGTACGAGGAGAATATATTCAGTGTGTCCAGTGCATTGAGTCATCAAAGTTGTTCGTTCTCACACGTGTTGTGCACGGACAGTTCTTGTGCACCTGGCATACCAAATAAAGTATCTCCTTTTCTTTCAAAATGAAAGGTGAAGGGTTCAAACATCCGCAAAGACATCGTCAAAAAAAGCTTCCAAGGGATAAATAAAAAATAAAATCCGAATTTGAAAATGATCCGAATAAGCACTCACAGCAATGCAGCATCCTCGTCCTCCGACTTTAGAGGATGTAACATTTTTCTGTACATAATATACATACATACACATAAACACACTCAAATTGGGAAACTGGACCAACTAAACAATACCCCAAAAAAATTAGTCCCACTTCATGTCATCTCATAAATTTTTATTGGTTATTTTCCATTCTTTTATATAATTGCTTAAACTTGGTAATTGGTATTTATTGATTTCAAATTGAACCCCAGGGAGATTCTAGCAAATTGCACGTCGTTAAATGATTGCCATACCCGGTGACACTTATTATTACATGCAAGGAAAATGTCAGAGACCAAAAAAAACAATTGTGTGACTAACGTTTCTCAATCTCAATCTCTATTACCCTGACAATTCATTCCACATATTTTGCTACAAGTTCACGTCCATTACCAGAACATGAAGATCTTACATAAAGCATAAAAACATCTGGGAACAAAGAACTGTGTCCGAATACCACCTATTGACTAAAATCATGACAAAAATTGCCTCTTGATTGCATCGACCTTCAACCGAAAAGGAAGGAGGACATCAGAGCATGAGAGGCCGTGCAATCAGTACCTGAAGAACAAAGGAGAAGAATCAAGCTTCTTCAACTACTGGTTTTGGGGTGCTTTCTTCTTTTTTTTCTTCAAGCTAGTAAATATGTTTCAGCAATTCTTATACTTTTAAATACTACTACCACTGAAACTAGGTAAACTCTCTTCTTGAGAAGTAAACCTGACAGACATAAATGACAATGAATAAAACCACAAATAACCGGCTATGCTCAGCTAGTAATCAGGACATTTTATGTGTTCTATCAAAAAATAATTTTAAGTTTTTTAATTTTTAATATCAAAATTTATAGCAAAGAAGAAAAAGGTATATATGCATATATTTAGTGTACGGTAGCCCAAACAGGAACCTATCAAAAAAAAATTCATTTTAATTTCTTCCAGACTTCCCAATACGCTACTTACTTCAGTACAGAATAAATAACTCATAAGCTCTTATATACTCATTGCTTACATACTCATTTCATTTGTCTCTCTAAATTTCGTTGCTCTCAATTCGTGATCGGTTCTCTCTCTCTCAAGTTCTCACTCAATCTCCGAGTTTAGGCAGCGTTCAAGGTAATTGTTTCTCAACAAACAGTTATTTGTCATTTTTATCATCACCGATGTCCTTTGCTTTTCATTCTATTGCATTTCATCTGCTTTATTTATCTCAATCCTCAATTCACCGTTTTGCTTCAAAGACTTCGAGCTCTCTATTCCAGTACAAAAGATGAAACAATGGACAAAATTTGGCTCTTACACCCTCGGATTCCTCCCCTATACCGTCTTGACAGTCATCTTCGTGCAAGTACACTTATATTTTTTACGACCTTTCATGTCCGTCTTGATAACTCCTGTTAAAGGACCTCGATATAGCGGCTTTTCTTTTCAATCTTGTTTAGCTTGTTATTTATTCTGCTTCCGTAAATTTATAACACCACCTCCCTCTATCCCAACTTCAGTTCAAGAAACTACCCCTTCTGTTGTTAATTTGAAAGATGCATATATGTTCTCTCTATGTCCTAAGTAGTGTTACAATTAAATTTTGATCCTTTTACTTTGTTGATTGATTATTTGTATGTGTTGATGCAAGATTTCGCGACACGGAATGACGTCGTACCTCAAAAAGAAATAGAACGGCGGTCGAGGGGCATTGGTGTGGTACCGACCTAAGAGCCTGACAATCAAGTCAGTGCTAGATCAGGAGGGTGAAAAGAAAGTGAAAGGACTTTCTTAGGGATTTGTGTTGTACTTTTCTTTATAGAGGTGTCAAGTTACATTAAAATATGAGTGTTATACCTCTTACTTCTCCTATATGAAAGGAGAACTTATTGTCATCTTTGTCCGAGAAACTGGTTATCCGAGAAATTGGAGTTTCTCCTGTTTTATAGACTTGTATCATGATCAAACTTCCTGGGTGATGACTCCTTATCAGTTGCCCTCCATTCTCGTATTTGCATGTCAAATGTAGAGAATGCAAATATTTATTTCGAGTTATCCTTCACCCTGACATATTTATTAACTGGGTCAATAAATATTTACATATTTACATAGCATATACATATTTTATACACACAGGGGCTCATCTAGCCCATCTTTATTACTATGCTAAAGGTCCAAGGTTCAAACCCTCCCTTCAGCACCCAAACCTCTTTTTAATTAAAATAAGAATCCAGCAGGAGGAGGCTGATATGTGGTGACGCCGGAAGCTAACAAGTGGCTGGAAGTGTTACCATATTACCACGTGGCGACGTTAGAAGCACGTGGTGACGTTAGAAGCTGGCATTTGGCGACGCCGAAAGCTAAGTGTTGCTATATTATCACGGGTGAGTTGAAAGGTAGAAGTCATCATCCTTATTTCTTTCAACCCGTCATTCATTCATTCGATGCCCTTATAGTTCATGACATTTTAATGTTAATACCTTATAATACGGGGATGAGAATTACGGGATTCATTTAGCTCGGGTCCTTATAATACGGGACATTTTAATGTCAATTCCTTATAATATGGGGATGAGAATTACGGAACTCATTCAACCTGGACTCTTATAATATAGGGCACTTTAATGTCAATCCCTTATAATATGGGAATAAGAATCACGAGATTCACTCAGTCGAGCCATTATAATACAGAGATGAGAATCACGAGATTCATTCAGCCCAAGCCATTATAATATGAGGCACTTTAATGTCAATCCCTTATAATATGAGGATGAGAATTACGGGATTCATTCAGCCCAGGCCCTTATAATACGAGGCACTTTAATGGCAATCCCTTATAATATGGGGATGAGAATTACAGAATTTATTTAGCCTGGACCCTTGTATATAGTACGGGGCACTTTAAAACAATAAAACAAATTTAAATTAAAGACAGACCTTATCAAAATGAACTTTATTAATGGCGAAACTATTATCTAGCCGTGAAGGTAACTAAATATGAAAACATAGCTAGAAACCAATACGAAACAAGTACTATGCAACACAAAACTAAAGCTAATACTAATGTGGAATTTCAATTTTACTAGTACTATTTTCTAAGGTGTTTAGCTTTGCAGAGGTAATCCAAATGTCTTCGTCCCAGGGTTTCTAACTGGTAGGTTCCCAACTAGGGTAAGTTTCTCCTTATTTGACTCTTTGACGGCCCGAGTGGCTGACCATATCTCTTGGCAGGAACCTTTTTTCCTTCACATGAGAGTTATAATATCGAGACACCACTTACTGGTATGCTGCCTTTTAATCACCCTCCTTGTTGGATGTGATTTCAACTTAGATAGCCACTTTAAGGTGGGATTATCCTAGATTTGTAGGAGGATATTACTGATTAGAGTGTTCAAAGGAGTGAAGTTGGGGTAGCTATCATGTCCCCTGGGTCTCTATCGTTGGCAGGCTTATTAATCTTGGTGTCTCTCTCATCTTTAAAGCTGGCGATGAGTCTTTTCTTGTTTCCTTTCTTATCCCCGGCTTCTTTGTTCTTCCGGGAATTCATGGCGTCTTCAACATTCATATGTTTTTGTGCCTTAACCAATAATTCTGCTATAGTACCTGGTGGATCCTTTGATAGAGAGAACAAGAATTTAAAGGGTTGTAGTCCTCCTATGAAGGCTATATGGGCGACCTTGTCATCCACTTCATCAACCTGTAACATCTTGGTATTGAATCTGCTAATAAAATCACGCAATGACTCCCTTTGTCTTGTTTAACATTCAAGAGATAGGTAGGCGGTTTCTTATGTCTTTTTGCTACAATAAAATGCCCAATGAACTGCTTACTGAGCTCATCAAAATCGTGGATAGGTCATGGTTTTAATTTATTAAACCAAACCCGAGCTGCCCTTTAAGTGTGGTAGGGAAAACCCTGCACATGATTTCATGTGGAACGGTTTGTAATTACATGACTGATTTGAAAGTTCCTAAGTGGTCGAGAGGGTCTCAAGTTCTGTCAAAATTCTTAAGATGAGGCATCTTAAATTTCTTTAGCAGTGGCAGAACCATAATCTGAGGGGTGAAAGGCAAGCTAGTTGTTTGAACAAGGTCATCGACTACATTGGGCCCTTTTCCTTTTAAGGCTTGGGCCATCCCTTCCACTTTCAATTTAAGATCTTGGATCTGTTGGTCCACATAGGTAGCCTTGGTACGCTCACCAGCATATAGGGATGGCAACGGGGGCAGGTTTGGGTGATTGTACCGTCCCCCGCCCCTGTATCCGTTTAAAAACCTTACCCATGTCCTCGCCCAAAATCGTAAAAACGGGGGGACTTTCCACCCCATCGCCGCCCCCGTTTAAAATCTTTATCCCTGTAGGTACCCGCCCAGCCTCGTTTAAGACTAGAAACTCTCCTCCATATAAACATTTTTTTTATCAACTAAAATTATAAAATTATTGAAAAGATTCATTAAAAAAAAAATGGACAATATATAGTTTAATATAAAATTCAACATTAAAAACATTCTAAATGGTCGCACAAGCTATTTGTTCCAGATTTTCAAATTTTGTTGTAAAACAAATTGTCTCAATATATATACTAATGAATAAGGGTACTAATGTGAAATATATGTATTTATGAAAGAAGGGTACTTAAGTAATTTGCATATCTAAATGGGGCGGGGCGACCTCCCCCCGCCCCCGCACCTAACCCATACGGGTTTTTAATACATCAAACTATTCCCGCCCAAATAAGCTAAATGGTTCCCTAAAACTGCTAAAAATGAGGCTGGACGGGGCAATGCGGTTACCCGCGGGAGCGGGGCAAATTACCATCCCTACCAGCATACGACATATCCTTCTAGTATCGGGGGGTAGGACAATGCAACTCCCTCTGTTGATCTCCCGTTCTACTGTGCTCTACTTTATTAGCATCATCATTGCCTTCAGCACATGTAGTGGGGATTGCTAAGTGTTGCATAATTGCCGCATTTTGTTGGACCAGTTGATTCATTCCTTAACTAAAATTATGGATCTATTGTTCTAACGTTGCGTCACATTCCCAGTTGTTTCGAATTTGCCTAGGCCTATTCTTATGATGGGAAGCATGCCCCGATCGATCTCCCCTCAGCATGGGATTGGGTACCGCGTGACCTGTCCCCCCCCCCCCCCCACAATGGGATTGGCTATTGTGACCGCCATCATGGCATGACTGGTAACCTCGGTCATGGTGTGACTGGTGACCACCGTCATGGTGTGATTGGTGAGTACCATCGTGGTGTGAGTCTAACTGGTGGTCGCCATGGTGTAATTGGTATCCACCATCTGACTAGTTATCGCCATCATGATGTGACAGGTGACCATCTAACTGTTAACTTCCCCCATAGGGTGGTTAAGGTTGACCTCCTACTTGAGTTCCAAATCGCAACTCAATAACTATTGCAAAAGTTCCCATAGACAGCGCCAGCTGTTGATGTAAGATTTTGCGACTCTTAACGACGTCGTATCTAAAAAAGAAAAAGCAAAACGATCGAGGGGCACCGATGTGGTACCAGCCTAAGAGCCTCTGACGGTCAAGTCAGTGCTAGATCAAGAGGGTGTAAAGAAGGTAAAATGACTTTCATAGGGATTTGTGTCTTAACTTTTCTATTGACCCGAACGCCCTCTTTATAGAGGTGTCGAGTTGCATTAAAATAGGAATGTTATACCTTTTACTTCTCCAATACGAAAGGGGAAATTATTCATATCTTTATCCGAGACACTGGAGTTTATCCTAATTTATAGACTTGTATGACGGTTAAACTGTTGGGATTTATATGCCCTGACGTGGCAAATTCCTATTTGGATGATAGTAACATATGTTTCTGATATATCTGAAATATTTATGATTTATATAATTGGTGAATTTAATGTATTACGTTTCGATTCATTATGGAATTGATAGTGTCCACTTAATTACAAAAGATATTTATATATGTATGTGATGGCGATTAATACATGAATATAAATAGTAATCATAAATTATTCATAATCAGTAATTATAGATGGACTCATTATTAACTAAGATTTAAACTAGATCCACGTTAGGTTGAGATATATTGCGAGAGCCGTCGTATGCAATTGCTCCCTATCACCGTCATGACATTTGACTCTTAAGTATGAGAGAAGTATAGGCTCTTTTATTGATTAATAATTACTTTGATTTGTTCGGCGGATACTTCGGAATCCTTAGACC
>JAOTQH010000007.1:2929425-2945204 GCA_025631255.1 Cornus kousa | reverse complement strand
CAGTCCCTGGCCATGCTGCAATGTAAAAGAAGGTGATCAACTGTCTCCTCATCACACAAGCACATATAACAATGATTGACAACCACCTGATTCCTCCTCCTCAAATTATCCTGGGTTAAAATCCTACCCAAGACGGAAGTCCAAGCAAAGAAGGCAACCTTGAGGGGAGCCTTAGAACGCCAAATAGATTTCCAAGGGAAATGGTCACCAGAACCAACCGAAAGGCACTTGAAAAAGGACCTAACCTCGAAACGACCCTGCGAGTTAGGATCCCAGAGCCAACAATCCGACTCCCCAACTGTGATCACCTTGCAATACAGAACCTCTAAAAAACGAGAAACATCCTCAATCTCCCAGTCCTGAAAGTGCCTCCTAAACTGAACATTCCAAGTCAGTCTCCCGTTATCAAGGTGATAACAGGCGACCACAATGGCCTGACGGTGAGAAGCAATTTGGATAGCCGTGGGAAAGCGAGAGCAAGAGGAATCTCCCCACGCCAAAGATCCTCCCAAAACCTGATCCTCCTATCATCTTTAATCCGAAACCGAATATGCTTGCAGAAGTCATCCCAACCTCTCCGAATGTGAATCCAAATCCCCACCCCCCTAGGACCATGCATCTCAATAGAGCACCACCCACCACTGCTTTCCCCAAATTTGCATTCAATAACTTTCCTCCAAAGCCAATGCCTCTCAATCCCAAACCTCCAGAGCCATTTACCAAGGAGAGCCTTATTGAAAGGCAACAACCTCCTTATCCCTAAACCTCCATTCCAAATAGGACGGCACACTTGCTCCCACCGAACCAAATGATACTTGAACTCTTCTCCTCTCCCCCCTCAAAGAAAGTTGCACTGCAATCTCTCAATTCTCTCAGCCACTGAGGAAGGGATCTGAAAGAGAGAGATGAAATAAGTGGGGAGACTAGAAAGGGTACTCTTAATCAGAGTAACCCGACCCCCCTTAGAAAGATACTGCTTTTTCCAACCCGCTAACCTCCTCTCGAATCTATCCACAACCGGATCCCAGCTCCCCACACATCTCGAAGGGGCTCCCAACGGCAATCCCAAGTAAGGAATGGGGAAAGAACCCGTGCAGCATCCAAGAATCTGAGCTAACATCTCAATCTCGGGAACATCCACAACAGGCACAAGAAGGTTCTTGCTAACATTCACCTTAAGACCAGAAACAACTTGGAACCAAATCAAAACGCATCTCAAATATCTTAACTGGAGCGCATCAGCATCACATAGCACTAAAGTATCATCCGCAAACATCAAATGGGAAATCTCCAGTTGACTAGCAGCATCCCTGCCCACCCGAAAACCTCTCAAAAAACCCAACTCCACAGCCCTCTGAATTAATCTGCTAAGAGCCTCCATCACAAAAAGGAACAAGAAAGGGGAAAGCGGATCCCCTTGTCTTAAACCCCTCGAGCTAGAGAAAAAACCCGTCGGGGCTCCGTTCACAAGGACAGAAAACCGAGCACTAGAAATGCAGAAAAGAATCCATCTCCTCCAACGGCCACCAAACCCCATCCTCTCCAATAAATAGAGGAGGAAGCTCCAACTCACATGGTCATACGCCTTCTCAATATCCAGCTTACATAAAACACCCGGAACTCCACTACTCAAACGGGAACCACACATTCACTAACAATGAGAACAGAATCCAAAATCTGACGACCTCCCACAAACGCATTCTGAGATTCAGAAATGACGCCATCCATAACCTTTCTCAACCGAGAGGCCAAGACTTTTGCAATCAGCTTGTAAAAACAACCCACCAAACTAATAAGGCGAAAATCCCTAACATCCATTGCCTCTCCCTTCTTCGGAATAAGGGCAATAAAAGTGGCATTCAAACTTTTCTCAAAAAAGCCATAAGCATGGAAGGCTTGAAAAGAGGCCATCACCTCCTCACGGATCACCTCCCAACACTCCAAAAAGAATCTCATAGTAAAACCATCCGGACCAGGGGCTTTATCCCCATTACAGCTCTTTAAAGCAGAAACAACTTCCTCTTCTGAGAATGGCTCTTCCAAAACAGAGCACTCCTCACTCGAAATAGAGTCAAAGTGTAGCCCATCAAGCAAAGGACGCCAGCTAGCTGTTTCAGTGAACAAACCCGAAAAGTAATCAGAAAACCCCTTACAAATCTCCTCCTCCTTGCTGAACAACTCCCCATCAACCCGGATCCTCCCAATGTGGTTGCCCCTTCTGTGGGCATTGGCAAGTCTATGAAAAAACTTTGTATTGCTGGCACCTTCCTTGAGCCACAAAGCTCTAGACTTCTATCTCCAAGAAATCTTTTCCATGACAGCGATCTCAGCAAACTCTGCCTGACACTCCACCCTCCTAAGTTTCAATGGAATCGACAAAAGACCCTGACCCTCCATCTTGTCAATGTCAGCAATCTCAGAGAGAACCCTATTCTTCCTCCAGGCTAGATTACCAAAAACCTCTTTATTCCAAACTTTAAGATCATTCTTCAAAAAACGCAATTTGCCTGCCAGAGAATGACTAGGAGTGCCTATCACTCCATAACCCACCCACCAGGAACGTACACGCTCCTGAAAGCCCTCAGCCCGAAGCCACATATTCTCAAATCTGAAAGGGGATTTTCTGCTACGAATCCCACCACAGTCCAACATTAACGGAACATGACCAGACAAAGGGCGAGCCAAAGTGGCCTGAACAACATCAGAAAACTTTTCCTCCCAATCACTCGACAAAAGGAATCTATCAAAACGAGAGAGAGTAGGAGGAAAACGACCACTGGACCAAGTGAAAGGCCCACCCACCAAGGGCAAATCAAACAAACAAAAATCATCAATAAACTCCGAGTGCCTTACACAAGTGCCTTACTTTGATCAGCTCATGCCTTGCGCTTAGGCTCCAGGAGACCTTTGGCGCACAGGCACCTTGAGCCTTTAACAACTATGCTCCATAGACACACACAAACACATGGCTGCCACCTTGTGGATGTGTCCATAATGTAAAATGAATTTTATTATTTGGACACGAAAATGAAAATTTCAACACTCCCTAGTAGACGACTTATACAACACAAAAACATCTTAAAAGGAGTCATAATTAGACACTATAGAAACTAAGATAGTCATAACCTTGAAATAACCAATATTTCTTTTATGAAAAATTGACATTGTATACAAGGTCAATAATGCAAAGGGCACTTTTAATATAGGACAAGAATATAATTGTAAAGATAAAATATAGTTAAAGAGTAGCAATATGTATAATATAATATTCTTTCCGGTATTTAACATGCTTTTATCTTCAAGATTAGGTAATTATTAGTAAAGAAATTTAAATTTTAAATCAATGCTACACATCGTCATACATAATAGATGTATGAATTAGAAAAATTATATATATATATATATATATAGTCATGTCCTCGCCATGATTGTATTCCACTTTTTCTAGATTTACCGTGTCGTATGTTTGTATATGTCTGTGCTATATAGTACACAATCATACAATATTATACCTAATGGCATAAAAGTTATGTCCTGACATATAAAAGTCAAAAAATGTTATTTAATAAGAAGAAATGCAAACGCTATAGCAGACAAGTTCAAAATCATAATTCTGCACTTAACATACTCAATAGCTTTTGTAGGCTGCGCAAGCTTTCGCATTAGAAGTTGCTGTGTTTCTGGAAGATTCTTCTGAGCATGAAATTCTGCAAAACTTCTTTTCAACATGTCCTCCACCTGCAGTAAAAGGTTCATAATCAACATTGGAAAATTGGACTTCTAGGATGACTATAATTTGCTGAGAAAACCCCAAATCCATGTTAAGAACATTGACTGCTATAGTTTGCTGAACCAATACATCGAACCTCAAATCATGTAATGAAGATAGATTTATATATGTTGTATTAGATTGCTTAATCAGAAGTCAAGCTGTGATAAGGTAGTTTAGTAAGCATCTCACATACCAATAAACCACTCAAGGGCACATTGTTACTTATTTTTTATTTGTGGGTATCTTGATGTGCTATGGCCTTTGCCCGCTCCGTCCCTAAACTTTACATCGTAAATTTCAATTGATTATTTGATATTGTAATACAGAGAGAACAAATGAAGCGGTCAACCAACAGTGCTGTGGAACGAAAGGGTACCACGTCCATATTGGGGATCCAGATCGAGAGAAACTGAAATGAACTCTTCCTTTTTTTTGGAGAAGGGGGTTGTCACTAAAAATATTTCCAGAATGTGTTAATTAGTGAAGTAATTGTTTTGTTACTAGAATGCAGAAAACAGTCTGTTAACATCATTAAACATAATATGGCATCAATTTATTAGGGGGCGCCCAAACAAGAAAAGGGGCAGGTACAGCAGAGTGGGCAGCCAAACTCCACTCAGCTAACTAGGCCTAGTCCCAAATATTTGGAGTCAATTACATGAATCCTTTTCACTATAATGACCGATCACTGCAGATCCACCAACAGCCAATTATTGCAGTGCAGTGAAGAGATTTGTATCGACTTGGCTGAGTGCGAGATTATTATATCTATATAAATGTTTGCTTCGCTTTTGAGTTTAAAAATGTTATAGAAGTTGACCGTCTTTATGGCCACCCTAATTTATATCAACAATTCTGGTTATATAAGCTTCAATTTGGGAAGTGTCTGAATTTTAATCTTTATTCAACTTCTTTACAAGAAAGAAAATGGCGAAACAATTAGCTGTATGCACTTCGTATTGAGCATTCATCCTCAATTTTTGTGGAATGAGATCAATTCTTAGCCCTCTACCTAATTAGGAATCCATGAATTCAATATGGTTAATAAGACTCCAAATCTAAAGGAAAATCAAAATTAAGAACACAGCAAATGAACCAGGTAAATTTAACATGTCCAAGGAAGCCATGACAAGACAACCACATTATGAAAGCTTGATACTTGCCAAAGTAAAACAAAAAGTTTCATGTAATCCAATTATCCAAATGGCAAGAAACAACCAACAATATCCAATTTGGTGGATATTACATTATTGTTATATGTTCATAAATTATGTAACATCTGTGCAGTCCAAAATATTTCAAAACTGTGGTATAGATACCTTCAATTCTTCAACACGAAGGAGATGCAGGATCATGATATAGGTCAGTCGAAATTGAGATTCAAGCCTGGTTGCACTACCAACTATGGTATTCTTCAAATCCCTCTCTTCTGGGAATTCATCACGACACATTACAACAACTGTACCAATTTTATCAAGTCCTCTCCTGCCAGCACGACCAGCCATTTGAGTGTATTCTCCAGGAAGTAACTGTCTAAATTCCTTGCCATCAAACTTCCTAAGCGTATCAAAAACAACCTGCTAGAAAATTACTGAATATTAAACTAAAAAGAGATATCGAAGTGTAATATTTGCAACATTATGAAGAATAGCATTGAAGATAAAAATCTTGATAATTGTCTTTATGAATGCTAGGACTTATGGTTTAATTGGGTAAGTCAGACATTACATGAGCCAGTCATTCAGCATTGTTTTACTTGATTCCCTAGAAGACATGATTGAAGACTAAGGATTGAAAACTGAATGAGGTTTGAGCAGACAATTTGAATCAACAGTCTGATCAACATACTTGGGAGCTAACTTCACTAAGTGGACACTAGGACTGAATTGGAATAAAATGAATTAGGTTGACCCTAATGTACTTTAATCACATGAACGAGTATTAGAAAATGTTTTTACGAGTAAAACATGATTTTTATTGAATTTGAACCCTTTTCACGATCCACGTAGAATCAAGGATCGATCGTCGCCTCTTAAGGACATATCCATGTATGGACAGAATAAGAAAGACCTATCAATGTCTATTGAGGATCTATCCATGTACAATCAGAAAGTTTATAATTAAACCAAGTCTGGACCTGATCAAAATCGTTCTGTTGTGTAAAGTAAGAGTTCCCAATTCTGAAGTTAACTTTTCCCTATTTAACTTGGACTAGGATTCTTAAAACATTATACAAAGGCTTTAGGGCCTTCTCTTACACGTACACTTTTGATATCTAGAAAATTTGTATATAGAAATAGATTTTTGTGAGAAATTTACATATACATTGTGTGAGAGGCTAGCACATATGCTTGAATAAGAAACTAATTATTACTAAATTTACGAGAGCACAATTAATAACCAATCTCTTTCTACTATTTTTATAAGAAAATTCCAATTACCTCTACTGATTTCCAGTATTCAAATCTACGGACAGCTAAACTACACATGATACAAACTCACCAAAAGAAGCAGGCATCATACATGATATATAAAAGGGGCTTTCGAATTTGAAAATGATTCACATTCAATTTCTAAGTAAGCTAATATGGTACCCACAAGTTCAGGCTTACATTTACATTACAAACATCACCAAGGTCATCAATTGACTTGAGCATTAAAAGCTAAAACACTAAGCATTTACATGACAAATACTGTAATGCTTGATCAGTATGCCCTGACATCTTCTTCACATCTATACATAACTTTTATCCTACCCTAGATGAGATTTACAGAACTGGAAGTTCATCCAGAAAACCTGAAGGAAAGCGAAGGGAGAATAAAATTTCCATAATCAACAATATCACAACTAAATGATCAAAAACTCTTCCAGCTACAACACGATACCAGTTATGCTAAGGAATACTAGAAATACCACCAATACCGAGGACAAATGGAGATATAGTAAAGGGATGGTCAATGTTGAATGATGTCTGCCTTAAATCCAAAAGAAAAAGGAAATTAATATAATCCAAAAACAAGAAACAGAACCAACCGCTTTGCTAGATCCAAAGGAAGATATTGGCAATACAATAGGAATTTTTCTCAAAAAAGGTGATCAAAAACCCCAAATTTAGTACAATAAAAGATACTATAAATTCTAAACCTGCCAGAAATTTCGACCCCAAGTAAGAAGTACACTTCCAGCAACGGCAGTACCATAAAAGAAGACTTACCGTCCTAGCTGGTGCATTAACTCCCATTGCAAATGTTTCTGTTGAAAATAATACCTACAGAAGGAACAAAGATAAGAAGCAATCAACAAAAGCCCCTTGATCACTGGCATGACAAAATTCCAAGAAACATTAATAGAACTTCAATAACAATGAACTGAATAAAAACTTTGATTGCAACTACTTAAAGCTCTCGAGGATCCATCATTAACTTTGGCATCATTCTGAAAAATCAAACATGAATGTCGTGGAACATTTAGGACATTGGAGAGGTAAACAACTTTACCTTAATCACACCACGGCAAAAAAGCATTTCAACAACTTCTTTGACAATTGGAAGCAGTCCCGCATGATGCACCCCAATTCCTCTACGAAGAAGGTTTTGAACTCTGACCACCTGTAAATTGCATATACATCATATATCTGATGCCCCAAACTGGTCCAAATTAAACACAGAGACAGACAGACAAAAAGAATATATAAATACATACATATATATACATATACACACATATATGCACATATATCTTAGAACTAAATAACCTGTGGTAGGTTCCTGTCAGATCCCTTCAGCCGTGAAAATGCTTTGTCACAGAAGACACGGATTTCACTTTTCTCAGAACTACTTGTGAGGTCGGTCCCAGTCATATTATCAGCTGATTTGTCACAACGGTTCTTTGAGAAACAAAATATAACCACCTGAAGTCACAAGTCAAGACAGAAATGTACAAATTATAAAAACACATGAAAAGCTCCTAGGTTCTACTATGATCACGATTAAGAGTTGAAACATGAAACAAAAAGAAATATTATGACAAAATCTATGCTGATGCAGCCATAAGAACAATTAAACTACTGTGGTCAAGGTCAGAAAGCAAATTGATTCTAACTAAAAGTTTGCCATTTGCAATGCTGTATTTGTACCATGATACGATACATTACAGGTTGTTTCAGAGATCTTATTTTGTAAATTTTGATTAAGAAACCTAGATTTCAAAATAAAGTATTCCTACATACAGGTAATAGTGACTTCTTGTCAAGCTTATTAATAAGCAACAACCACAATGAAGCTTCTGATCTCCTTGACCCCCAACTGCTCTGGTTACCACCATTGTTTTGCTTCCCCCAACCAGCCCGAGAAATGTTCCCCAAATTCTGGGATCCAGAATGCTTATTCTGTTTACCACGCATTGAATTATCATGTTTTTGAGCTCGAGCCCCATCATGGGCCGCTGAAGACCCCAGATGCAATCCAGTACCACGACCAACTGTACTCAAATTCTTTTTCTTGTATGCATCTTTGGCCGCTTTAAATCCCTGAGACATAAAGATTTCACTTTCACAGATTTTGTAGAGTTCTCCAGAATAAAAAATGCAGTGCTCCAACGGGACTGGTCTTTTTGTCGTCCTGATAATAAAAACATACCAAATGCTTTTCAAGAAGTTGACCAAATATGTCTGTCTGTGTGTGTGTGTGTGTCTGTGTGTGTGTGTGTGTGTAAGTAAGTTCCTTCAGCCTTCTACTTAAATAAAAAAAAAATGGAAAACAAAAAAACAAAAACAAAAAAAAAAAAAAGTAATTTCAGTACATTCAATACTTTCATGACTAAAATAAAAATGGAATTTGGTTACCACAATTTGCTACTCACCCGGTTACACGAATTTTCTTTTGCTTAGTTCGACCAATCCAATCAGCAAATTCAATTGTGTTTGGCACCTGAAACCCAACATATGAAATGGCATGAATATCCTTACCCCAAATGAGAATTTCTATTAGAAATAAAGTTATCATAGCAAACAATAATTCCAGATAAGGGAAACCTTTGCCCTCACACCTCTCCCTCCCCCACCACAAAAATAAAACTAAAAATAAAGGGGAGAAAGATAGAGAGAGAGGGATATCAAAAGTAAGGATACATCGCATTCACAAAAACAGACGATAACCAAACAACGACAGGATGGAGCAGGCCACTCGCAATCTTTTTCCTCTTTTTCTATTAAATAAAGACTCCTGCCAATTACATCAACTTAGTAGGTACCCAAAACATGTTATAATTGGAGGTGCTTAAAACACCATCACCTCATAATTGGCAGCAACCCACATTTAGGTTATGACAGACAAGTAATCAAGCGAGTTAGTCCTTTCCACTGGCTACAAAATCTGAACCATGCTGAATTATCAATAATCACTGATCAGTTTCAAGTATCTAACAGCAGTATCACACAAGATGAACCTATAGGCACGTATTCAGAAAATTCAAATGACCAAGTTAATTTGTCATTCATGAAAACAATAAACTTGAAACCAGGGGCATATCCAGAATATTCCTGCAAGGTATGGAGGCAATCAATGCTCGGTAGTGAGCAATATTTTAATTCAGTGATATTGAAATTTAAGCTACTGCGTTCATTCATCAAGCATCAGACCATGCTAATTTTCAACGACTCGTGATCTGATATTATATAAAATAAAAGCCAGTCTAGTTCTATGGACTTTGTCCAAATACACAAGGAAATGGACCGCAATTCCCCAAATATAGATCCTCCCAAAATGTCACTGGAATACAATTTAGAAATAGATCAATTTACCAAAATTATGATCCTTCCAAAATGTTGTTCTGATACAAATTAGGCATAGACCTGAGATCCTTAAATATGTTCCCTCTGAGGTGTTACTTTAATACAATTTAGGCATCCAATCATACTTCTCTAATAAAAATTAAATTAGCAATTTCTAAAATTTTAAAGCAAAAAAAATGTGGATGATCCACTTAATTGGGATAAAGGCACAGATGAGGAAGATGATGAACCATACTTTCTCTAATTTTTAAGAATAAGTTAGTAATTTTCAGTAAAAATTGTTGATGAAGTAAAAATCACAATATAGGTTTCATGTGGAAATGCATTCCAATTACTTTTCTACCATTTGATTCTTCTATTTATATATATTATTTTTTTTATTTTTCTACTCATGTTCTAATCAACTTTGTTAGTTTCAGTACCAAAAACTTTTTCTTGAAAATAGTAAGATATAGGTACAAAGAGAGGATTTTTCCCAAACCTAAGGTTCAAGGAAGCGGAATCAAAATTGGTAAGTGGACTTGGGAAAAAGAAAAGGTGAAATTGGTATGATTAGTTTATATATTGAAATTTGACTAGTCAATTGTTGAATGCTAGCTCCGGTAACATGATTGGTGCAACAGTATTACTCAACTTGCCCCCACCCCACCCCATGGGGGTGGGGAGGTGCCTTGCTCAGGTACCTCAAAAAAAACTATACAAAACAAATAAGATCATAATATATATATATATATATATATATATATCAACAAGGAAGTAGGTACCGTGGCGGAAAGGAGGATAATATTAATATGCCTCGGAAGCATGATAATAACTTCTTCCCAAACAACACCTCTTTCAACATCATTCACATAATGCACTTCATCAAATATAACCTATTTCAACATATACACAGAAACCAAGTGAGCACAAATATGTCAGAACTCTGATATTTGGAAGGAAAAAGAGTAAAAGAAAATAAAAGATCAAGTGAAACAGGTAACTTAATGAAAGAACTAAATCTATAGAAACATGGATAATTTATACTGCTGAAAAGGAATATCAATTTTTTTATTTTTTTTTTGATAAGTAATAATAAATTAAAAAGGCATTCAATAGGGGACTGAAAAGGAATATCAATTAAATCATACAAAATGAACTTACCCATTCAATGTCACGTATGATATCAGCACCCTTATAGAGCATTGACCTTAGTATCTCAGTAGTCATGATGAGACAAGACGCCTCTGGCCTCAAGCTAACATCTCCAGTGAGAAGGCCAACATCAAATTTCCCACAAAAATCCCTGTACTTTTGGTTGCTGATGGTTTTAATGGGAGCAGTATATACTGCTCTAGTACAGTGCTGCATGACATAGTATCAACTCAAAATCTTCAGCACAGAAACTAAGCATAATTTGACATATAAAAAACTTGAATACACAAGGACGTGACCAAACAGTTTCTTTTTCTTTTTTTTTTAATGATAACTGACATAACCAAACATTTAAGAATTCAACTAAAGGCGTACTTTTGATGACAGAGCAAATGCATACTCCGCAACAACTGTTTTCCCAGCTGACGTATGAGCTGCCACAAAAACAGACTCCCCCTTTTCAAGGTAATAGATAGCCTGTAATTATCGCCATAAAGAAGCCAATTATTCATTTAAGCTATATTCTACAAATACATTACTTTTAGAGGAGCATGCACAAAATAATATATAGTTAATGATAATGTGTCCAGGCTAACAAAGTTGTTAAAAAAGATCATAACAACTAAATAATGCCTGAGTGACAAAAGATTAATTTAATACCTAATAAACATAAAGATTTACTCGAAGTTTCACAAACTTTTAAGCTAAGTATAACTTGAAAAAATACCTTCCAGAAAAAAAGGGAAAACTTGTAAAAAGAGTGATGAAGTGATGATTGAATCTCAAAAATGAGTGTCAAAAAAATATGTAAGATATTTGACGCAAAAGTCAACAATCAAAGGTGTCGACTTACAAAGTAAAGGTGGAGTCAAAAACAAAGACATTCGTATGTATCCCTTGTTGAAAACTAATTGTGAGGTTCTTACAGATCTAATATGGTAGGTTTTAGAACATAATCACAAATAGATGCACTAACATGAGTTAAATATATATATATATATATATATATATATATCATCTTCATCATTGCCTTATTCCCATATGCATGGGGTCGGCCATCTCCATCCCTTTCTATTTTCCGCCATCTCACCTACTATTTTAACTTTTTAAGGTCATTTCTAATAACGGCATCCCACATTAATTTTGGTTGTTCTCTCCGTCTCTTACCTTCTATGGAAATTAAACTTACTCTTCTCACCGTCTCTTACCTTATATATATACATTGTTTAGGAAAAGCATATATATATCATAAGATGAAGCAGTGACTATATATATATATATATGCTTTTCCTAAACAATGTATATATATATATATATATATTATAAGATAATCTGAGAAAAATATAAGAGGGAGCAGTGAGTAATGTAAGAAGAACTGTTGGTAATCCAAGTGAAATCCCAACAATGGCAGGTTTACATAAGTTCAACTCTCTTTTCTTTTTTCTTTTTTCTTTTTTTCTTCCCCCTCCCCAAACCTTTTTGTGTGTGTAAATAGAAACATCATTAGCTAAACAATAATATTTACAAATGAATGACTTGACAAGACAAGTCCAAGAAGAGGATTGTTGTGTATTCAGTGACAAGTGACAACATTCCTTCAATTGATTAATCTAAAGTAAGAGTAAATGGAAAATTACGAGATTAAGAAGATCTGCAATCAAAAGTGCTTATAATAATTAAGCTTTTGTACAGTGAAATTTTGAAAAAGGTAACACTCAGACCCCATGTCAGATTCTGTCACTGACAGAGTTGAAAATAGTGTGAAATCTATGCCCTCAATTGTTTAATGGTTTTTTATCAAAAAATCAAATAATCCAAAAGACCATTTTGCCCCTAATGATGGCCCTTGGGAGTTGCCCCCTCCCCCCAACCCTCTCACTACTCTGTAAACCCTAATGTAACTCCATCATCAAACCCATCTCTCCATCATCTGCAAAACACCACCATCAATCAAACCCAATACCATGGTCGTCAATCCCCATACTTTCTACCGCTGCCACTGCCACCACTCTCCACCACCATGGCGGCTGATCCGGTGACACCACCACTGTTCTGTGTTGATACCGCTGGCCAACGAATCTGCACGATGGAATCCCCAATCGTGGCCAATTTGGTGTCACATGAATTTAACCTATAGACCATTCAACATTTTGCATCCATACATCTATATAATATATATATATATATATATGTATGTCACCAGATTACCCAATTTAATTAATCTTGGGCCACTGCCGTACACAGCATCACTAACACCACCGGATGGCCGTATTTTATGGAAGGTTAGAGTGGGTTTTGGTGACGTGATGGTAAGAATCCAATGAGAAGAACAGCAAACGGATTTCGCGATTCAGGCAGGATGTTGTTCGTTCACTGTCTGATCGACGATGATAAACCTGTTGGCTTAGGTTCCGACGGTAAGGGTGAGATGGTGATCGGCGGTGATATGGCTTTCCAGCGAGAGTGATTTGCTCTATGTTTGGGATCGCAAAGAAACCAATGGGTTTGGACTTTGGGTTGATGGGTTCGTTCACTGTCTGGTGAGATCTTGGCATGTGTTTGGTTCATGGCAGTCTCACATCTCTGGGTTCTGCTCTCATTGTTGACAACTTTACAAGCCTTTTTGTTTAGTGTATGGTTTCATGTTAACAACATCATTGACTAGCTCCGTAATATGAGTTTTTCCATAAATTTTTCAGTGTAACATTTGATTAATAAAATTCTTTCATTATTTTAATGTGCATTGAGATATTCTTATATACCCTCAATTAATAAATAATTTTTGTAGTTTGCTTTGAATTGCTTTTGACTATTGGCTAATATATTTTGTTGGATATATATTTCTAAGGACTGGACTACATATAGACCATTCAACATTCTGCAACCATATATGTGTGTTATATAATCCCAAATTATATGTTTAATACCAATTGTAACATAATCCCTGATAAAAGAAATTTATATTTAATTTTCTAACATATATATTTATGTAATGAACATATATGTATTATATATGTTGCACTTAAGTGGAAGGGTAACTTTGTCTTAACAAAACTTTTAGTAGGATACTTTGGTCATTTCATATTATATGTTAAGAAAAAAGAGGTACTTATACAAAGTCAAGGGGAATCCAGGTCATTTTACGTGGTGTCATTGGTGCTAGAGCTCTAGCATGGGTGCAAGTGACGACAGGGGGTATTTGTGTAAGACATAGCAAGCGTTTGGGGTCTTAGTGTTAACCTTTTGCACAATTTGTATCTAGGTGTTATAAGGGCAAACCCCAGGGGGTGTCGGTATAATTTACCCATTACACTGACCTCCCCTGAAGTTTCGTCAACATACACAGACTACCCCTCTTGTTTGCCAAATTACACCGACCTCCCCTAAAATTTGTATCTTTGTAACACTGGGTTCCCTTCCGTTAGGGGCCGTTAATAGTCAACTCAGTCAACAATGATGTAAGCATTTTTTTTAATCAAAACTTCCAATAGTACCTTTTTTATTATCTCCTTGACCACTGAAAATACATCAATACCCTCCAACCTTTATATTGTTGAATATGTAAAAAGTCAAAGGAACAACTTGCAAGTTTTATCTCTTTCCCCAATTTTCTCTTTCCTTTCTTAGCTTCACCGTAATCTATATTTTTCTCTCTCCTCTCATCTTCTCTCAGCCCTTTCAACTCAAAACCAAGATCTAGGTCGTCATAAGCGTGCACAACAACCAGCTCCTCGCACAATTGGGTTCTCCAACGCCACTGTCGCCGCCTGGATAGGTCGAAACGTCGCCATGTACTACCCGCAAACGCTCATCGTCTCCGGCACCAGCTTCCATTGATTCCAGCAAGCACCCAAAATAATTGGAACTCCATTGATTCCAGTGAGCTTTGACTGAACCAAGAGAGAGCTACACACACACACACATATTAAAGAGAGAGAGAGCACTTGTCTGTGTTCAGTTGAAGTTATGTAGGCCAGTGAGATTGCTTGAACTTTAGATACTTCTGATTTTATCAAGGGGGGAAATTATAGGTGGAAGTAGTCCTGTTAATAGGAATGGAAGCAATCTGTAATTGACACTTTTTGCATAAGAAGCCAATATCATTGTTCAGACTCGTGTTCTTGTTACTTTTTTATCTCCTATTACCCGTGTTCATAAAAGTCTCTGATTAATCTCATTTGATATAAAAATAATCCCCAAAAAAAAAAAAAGAAGAAGAAGAAGAAATTAATATTGGCTATTAACTATATATCCACGGGAGACGGAGTCGGAGGAGGTCGGTCGGGGCAGTCACCATGGGAGACCGAGTCGGATAGGTTTTGGGCCTTTTTGTCTTTTCAAACTCCATTGAGTTTGTAATAAAATACAGTATATATATATATAACAAGGGCAGAAAAGTAATTTCAATGTAACAGTTAACACCATCTGCCCAAAAGCTTTGACAGGGGAGGTCAGTGTTATTTGGCAAACAAGAGGGGAGGTCAGTGTCTAATGACGAAACCTCAGGGGAGGTCAGTGTAATTATCCCATAAAATAAAGTAAAAAAAGTACATATGAGTACTAATTTTTCCTCCACAAGACCAATAAGTCCTATCAAGTTTCAACAAGACTATTAAGTCACACTTTTGGGACATTTTTCACGTAAATTCTTAGCCTTTTAAACTCCTACTTGCACCCTTACGAAATTATAGAGCAAAATGGTGAAGCCAAAATCATGTAATCAGCCGTAACAGTTTGCAGAAGGCTTTGTCAAGCTTATTGTATGTCGAGAGAAAAATTAATAATAAATAAACATACCGATAAGTACTAATTTTCCTACTCGACCAATAACCCCTATCAGTTTCAACAAGACTTTTAAGTCCCGCTTTTGGGACATTTTCCATGTAAATTTTTAGCCTTTTAGAGGCCTACAACACAAAATTGGACTTAAGGGCCTCAAATAACAAAATCGTGGACTTTTTTTTTTTTTTGATAAGTAAAGATAAATTAAAAGCGCTCAAAGAGGAGCGGAACCCATATATACAAAACAAAACAAAACAAAAGGCTAAATGGCGCCTTACGCCTTCAGAGAGGCCAAAAAA
>JAOTQH010000007.1:2890895-2906965 GCA_025631255.1 Cornus kousa | reverse complement strand
AATCTATTTATCTTTTTTTTTTTTTTTGTTTTTTCATTTTTATGATAAATTGATACTTTAATAAAATTAAAGTATAATATAATTAAGACAAATTTAATAATTATTAATAATATAATTAATATAATTAAAGATAATACAAATAATTTAATAAAAAATTAAAAATTTTAATAAGAAAGTATAAAGTTTAGGAAAATTATTTGCGACAATAGGTTAGGGAAATTTTTACCTTTATATATATATATATATATTACGTATATATATTCATTTATGAATGTTATTCGTGCAACCAAAAAAAAAAATAAAAAAAATGGTCCCCATCACCATAGAAAGTAGAATTGTCTCCACCTCAAAACGACGTCTGCGTCACACCTCTGCTCAATAAAAAAGTTGTCTTTTTCTGGAACTTTGATTACAATGTGACCAAGTCACGGTGGGCCAACTGCCATAAACGTCATTTTCCTTAAAGATTATTGTTGATACTGCTTTTATTTCTAATTCAAATTAAAAAAAAAAAAAAAGAAGAAGAAAAGGTGACGATGGAATAAAATTTATTTGAACCCAGAATGTCCAGGTATTTTCTTGTTCTTCTGATGTAATTTAACTTAATTAATTGCCACAAGTATATATGTCCAGTTTGGACAATGTGGGTACTTTTTAAGTTTTTCTTTTTCTTTTTTCACTCATCAACTTTTTTTATTTTTTTAGATACTTTCCTTGAATCATATCAATTGTCGTGTGCTGTGTTATTTATTGGTCTGTATGTACCGAAATGGTTATGGATAAATAAAATTTTATTTGTAGTGTGTGTTTTTTTATAAGAGTTAAAGAATACCCTAATGATTAGGGATGGCAATGGGGCGGTTTGGGGCGGGTTTTTCATTCCCCATCTCCGTCCCCGTTTAATTTTGGAACTCCCAAAACCGCCCCATAACGGTTTAAATTTTTGCTTCTAATCCCCATAATCGTCCCCGCCCCGCCCCTGCCTGACCCGCCCCCGCCCCATAACCGCCCCATAACTGGTAAAATTAGAAAATTTGATTTTTTTATTTTTATTTTTTGATTCTACACAAGTTGAGACAAAGTAATAGAACCTATAGTGATGGAGATGACAAAGGGTAGGGTCGTACTTTCTTTTCAATTATTTTCAATACATATATATATATACTAAATGGGGCGGATGCGGGGCGGGGATCTGAATCCCCCGCAACCGCCCCATAACCGGCGGGGTTTTTTTTATTTTAACCCCCATCCCCACCCCATTTAAGTAAACGGTTCTCCAAACCCGCTTTAAATGGGGTGGGGGCGGGGCGGTTCCCCAACGGATTGGGAATTTTTGCCACCCCTAACCACTTTCCTTGACAACATCCCGTAGTGTGTAACAAAAATGCGGGGACAGAGAAAAAAAAAAAATTAATAATAATACTAGTTGAATTCATGACTATAAAGAATGGTAAAATCTTGGAACAAAATGCTGTATATAAGTAGTAGTAAACTCAAATATAAACTACGCTGGCTAAAAGAATGCTGGTGTATGGGCCAAATAGATTGGGGTCCATATTTTTATTATTATTATTTTTTTTCAAGGGTCCATATTTGAAAAGCAATCTTGAAAAATCTATATATATGGCTTGTACATTTGTTGTCGTCTTCCGAAGAATCAAGATGGTCGCTCACCCATCTACTGAAACTAAGTGAACGGTTCAAATTTAACCATCTATTTCTCATGCAAAGAAAGAGAAAATATAGTTTGTTTAATAATACCATATATATATATATATATATATAAATAAAGAAAAGTGCAACACTTCATTCTCAAGCAAAATTCATTGTCATGTCCACTTTTTTGCTTTAGAAGGAAACAAAAGGTAAAGGTAATGAAGAAAATCCATCCTTCCCAATCAAACTTTAATTTGTCATCAATTACCTGTTCTCATGCCACCTCCATAGACATATGCTAATTATAATTATGATTTTAACCACTATTTATATAATTTATTGGTCCTTTTCACTTTAAATTTTATTGAATAATTTTCAAATCGCTGCTAAAAATGTAAATTTTTACTATGATTGCTTTTCAATTTTCATTACTTCAATATTATGTATCACGGGAAAGAGTTATTTTTTATAAATAAGCAAAATTTTTAGTAATATTTTTACTTATATATTTTTTAAATTCTATGAATTATTATTATGAAATATTTATTTATTTGTTCATTTTTTTTTTTGCCGCTCTTCCAGATTAAATAAATGCATCCAAAGTGGACAACGGTATTAGATTGGAACAGATGATGAAAGTATAAATCATACATGTGCACCTTGTTGCCAGTGCCAGGAAAATGATATCATGAGAAGCATAGTGGGCCCAATTCCGTTCACATTTGACCATCATTCTTTACCTGGATTTTGAAAGCAAAAAACACTAGTTTGGGACCAGAAACTGAATAAAGGACTGGTTTTGAGACTTAATTTCCAAACAGATCCTAAATTCCGTACAAGCACAATTTAAATTAAAAAGTATAATTTTGGCAAGTATTTAAATAATGTAATTTTTTAAAATGTAATTAAAAAGCTAAATTCGTTTTTTTTCTTTTTTTTTTTTTCTTTTTCTTTTTCTTTGAAGTGACATGAGCCAAGTAGAAGGGGAAGCATGGATAAACTTCCTATGATTTGGTTTGATGGAGGAACAAAGGAAGTTGAGAGAGGAAATGAGAGGAGGTGTGAGAAGAAGAAAAAAAAAAAAAAAAATGTAAAATGGTTGAAAATATCTGCAAAAAAATATTTTGGAGAAATTACTAAATATGCATTCTATCACTTTCTCTTCCCAAGTTCAATCACTTTATTTGGCTAAGAAAGTATACAACTTTGTAATTTTTTCTATCCTATTATATTAATTTTTTTTTTTTCCAAATAAAACATTAATTTTCTCTTACCCCATTGTTGGTTTGAATTTTGAATCAAAATCTAATTTGATTCAAAACAAATATATACAAAAACACTAAAGTAAACAAAATAATTTTTAAGTAGTTTATTTTTTCTATAAAAAAATATTTTTGTACATGTTTATAAACATTGTGTTAGAGGCTAGTTTGAGGATTGAGATTTTTCTCAATGTGAAGATGAGGAAGCCTTTTAAATATGCAAAACTAAAAAATAGATGGATTCATATAAGTCATAGTGATGCCATTATTTATTTTTCTCATTTCTTAAAACTTTGTGTCTAAATAATTGTTTTAAGTAATTATGTATTGTTATATATAAATAAATAAGGGTGAGACAAAAAATTATAAATACAACATTGTGTGGGGGGCAAAAAAGAGGGTTTATCAAGGGTTCTTATCTGTTTACCTCATAAGTAGTAGCATTTTACTTCCTTGTTCACTGTTCACTTATGTTGCAACTACATTTCAGTTTTCACCCTCTCCACTCCTTGCTCTCCCCTTTATCGCCTGCTGCTATCATGAGCCGCGTGTGCACTGCGCACCTCCGGTTATGACTCTCGAACCCTACACTCGTCGTCTATCCAACTGTTACCGTCACCCGGCCGAACCGGTCACCGGCTTCTGTGCCTCATGCTTACGCGAACGGCTCGCCGGAATCGACCCTTCAGGTCTCCCGGAATCCTCTTCCTCCACCTCCTCCAGCACCGTCACCGCCACCACATCTCTCAAATCCGTCCTCAGCAACTCCGGTGGCCGCCGAGCTGACAGAGCCGGTCACCGGAAGATAGCCTCCTCTTCCTTCTTGCCGGAGCTCCGTCGCAGCAAATCCGTCGCCGTCCACAACTGCGAAGCTTCCTCCGGATTATCCGAGCCTCGCAGAAATTCTTGCGAAGCTAGGGTTCCGAATAGTCTGCTAAATCTTTTCCTCCTCGATGATAAAAGGAAACGACTTGATAGAGAGCCCGAGGTTGAATCGAAGAACTTAGGGTTTTCAGGACTCACTGATCCTGTGCCAGAATTGGTTGGAGAGGATGAAAATGAAGACAAAACTAGGGTTGCTGAGGATGTGTTGGGACGAAATGTCGATGACGAGAGAGCTGGAGACGATGAAGAAGAACTCAAGACGGTGAAAGAGCTCATAGATCTCGAATTGCAGAGAAAGAAGCAGATGGGGATGGATTTGAAGGACATTGCGGGAAGTTTTCGGGCGGCGGCGTCGGTTTTCAGCAAGAAATTGCGAAAATGGAAGCGAAAGCAAAAGGGGAAGAAGCATTACGCCGGAGCCAACGGTGGCGGTGGCGGTGGCGGTGGCGGTGGCGGTGGCGGTGATTTATTGACAATGCGTGTTGAGAAGCCAAATGGGTGGCAGTTGAGGGAGACACAGTCGGAGGTTGGGGATTATGGATTTGGGCGGAGGTCTTGCGATGTGGATCGGAGATTTTCAGTTGATGGTGGTCGAATGTCTTTAGATGATCCAAGATTTTCGTTTGATGAGCATAGGGCTTCTTGGGATGGTTATCTGATTGCAAGAACAATTCCACGGCTTACACCAATGCTTTCTGTTGTTGAAAATGCGATGATGGCACCGGTGAACAGGTCCGATAATCGGAGGTGGGTTGAAGAGCAGATGATGAATTCAATCAATGAAGATGAAACGACCTCTGGTGGATCAGCTCAGACCAGAGATTACTACTGGGATTCTTCCTCTTCACAGAGGCGAAGTAGTTTTGATGGTTCGAGTTCTATGAAGAGTTCCAATAAAAAAACTTCAGCATTAGAGGGTGATGAAATGAAAACTGTATTGAATTCCAAGGTGTCCCCTGCAACAATTGATATCTTTCACGGGACAAAGTTGTTAATTACAGAGAGAGAGATGGGGAATCTGAACTCGAATTCTTTCAAAGATGATCAGTTGGAGAGCATTGAATCTGCTTCGAAGAAAGCTACTTTTGTGGCAAGTGGTGGTAACCCAAAAGAGGTCAAGAAGCATGGTAGGTGGCGAAAAGTGTGGAACTTTTGGGGTTCTAGGCCAGGGCTGATTGACAACAAATATGGAGATGTTGGAGAAAATGTGATTGACCAGTCACTTGGAGAGCTTTATGAAAAGGAGGCCGGGGAGGCTGATGGAGTGGAGAATGAGGCTCGTGGCGAGAAGCTCATTCGTAGCAGTAGCTGTGTTAATTCTAGGAGCTCCGATAAAATGATTGGATCACATGGAACTATGAGGAGTGTGACAGAGACTAGAGGCTGTGCTCCGAAGATTAAAGAAGATTTTGTGCTGGATAAAAACCGGAGTGCCAGGTATTCTCCGAGCAACTTTGATAATGGTCTATTACGGTTTTATTTGACACCAACAAGGAGCTATAAGAACAAATCTGGAAAAAGTAGGCTAAAGAATTCACAATCTTCAAGTAGTGTGTTAAGGTTGGACTGAATTGATTGTAAAAGGATTGTTCTTCTGTGAAATGAAGCTCTGTAAAGAAGTTGATGCGTTTCTTCTTGTTATTTGGACAACCGCACATCATATTGTTACTTTTCTGTGCTTAACAAGCTTTTGCAATACAAAGGTTCTATTTCTTCTTTATTATTGTTGTCAACGAGAACTATTTTGCCAGTGTAGCTTACTATATGTAGAAAATGGAGTCATCTATATAATAATTTTGCAGATTAGTTCAAAGATGCTATCTTTTTCTTTGTGGGTGTAAATTTTATAACTGATCAAATTTTGGGTTCACGATATCTTTATATATCTTTGGCAGGCCTTGTTTTTTTGCACGTTGAAGTGGGAATGTGAATATAGAATTTTGCCCTAGAATAGCTAATTAGGCCACAATAACTTGCAAAAGGTTTGGGTAAATCTGTTGGATATTGAAGTGAGATTTAAATAGGGTTCATTGCTTGGTAAAGTGATAGAAGTTAATATAGTTGAGCCATCAGAATGTATTTGAGTTTGAAGCTTACGAATAATGGCAGAAGCTAGTTCTTTATCTTGTCCATCCTTTTAAGCATCCCGTATTGGTTGAACCAACAACAGGCTCTCTCTTTTTGCTTCTTGAAGTGAGATGTAACTGAGACTTTTTCATACTTCAGCATTTCTTTGAAGGGGTTCATTGATGGTTTGTGTAGTTCTCTTCAACTTTATTGGTTAATAAAGTTGTGAATCTGCTTGATTTGGTTCTCTTTCGTCTTTACAAATAGCAAACTGTACAAAACGTATCCTTGATCTTCACAGTACTTGAATTTTAACTAGGAGTTGTTCTTCCTTCGTAATTTATGACAACACTACGTATACCTATACACAGTTGATGCTATGGTGTTAGTATGAAAATTTTACAATTTGTCCAATTTAATGTGTGTATATGAATGAACTGCACGTAGTTTTTAAGGAAAATTCCCCAACCATTGACTGTTGGAAATGCTCGTTGTGGGGTTCATGTAGCTAGGGCATCAGTTTCTCTTAGAACTTGCATTTAGACCATTGTTTTAATATGAAAATGCTGAAGAGTTGATTCACAGTGTTTATCATCTGGATAAACTAAAACATATGTGGATATAAGTGGCAGAGATGTTTTTATTCACATATACTTCTAGAATTGGACAATACATGTACTGTAACAAAGTATCAACTTGAATGGGAGTTTCTTTTCCTTTTCTTTCAAGCACCTTGAAAATTTGGAATATGAAGTCTTTCAACATTAAGAGTAAAGTAAGTTTTAATTTTTGTAAAATTAAGGGAATAACCTGGAAAGGATTTGCAAGTAATAAAAGGGTTTTATGCTCATTTGTTTTGCCAACCCTTGTCCTGTGGAATAATGTAGGAATTATAGGCATTATTTAGGATATTGGGGTATAACTTTGGAATTATAGAAAGAGACAAATTATGGAACTTTGAACTGGTCTCTCTGTCCTGCTTGGATCATATTCTAACCAATGAATGTTTTATCTTCATATACTATCCGTGTTCAAGGAGATTATACAATTCTGTTCATGTACAGGTCACTAGCAGTGTTACATGTCAGAATATTCCGGGGTTTGCGACTTGGAACTGAATGATACTTAAAATGTTTCAACTCTTCAACGGCCTTGTTTTTTTATTATTATTGGGCTGCTATACCCTTTATAATGCATGTGACAGCAATTTATTTCCAGATGCTAATTTCTTCTATTAGCATCTGAACCTTGGATCTCATCTGGTGTAACTTGTTAGCAGTGAGCTGAACTTTGGTGGTTAATACTTCATAATGAGAGGTCGTTGTCGTCGTCATCATCCTTGCCTTTACTACATAGATTCTCTCTTTCCACTCTTTTCAACTTTTATGCCATATCTGTTACTAGATTTAATTTTTTGAAATAATTTCTTATCACTCCCTTCCATGTTAGTTTTGGTATCTATGCAAATCAATCTTCCTCTTCTCACGGGTGCATTTAAGGTCGGCGTTGACTTTATAATTAGAGGTGTACTAAGTTTTTCCTCGAGAAGCCTTGAAACTGGTTGCCAATAAATCTGTTTGATCTCCTAAAATCTGGTATGAAGTGGAGAGTCGGCACAAATGCGGGATGAGGAATAGGTTATAGACTTGAAACAAACTTTACCTTTGGCATTATTTGCATGAGGAGTTGATTTTAGACTGGAATTGTGTTCTCTGAATGTTTTACTGCTGTAACTTGTAACTAACAATAGTCACTCCCAGGCCCCAGCACCCGGAATTGGTTAGACCAACATGGGTAACTTTTTCCTGGAATATTCAAGGGTCTTGGTGGAACCACAGGCGCATGGGATTTGTATTCTTGATGAATGCATTGAAAAATGTACAGTGCATGGTCCCCGAAAGGTTTATATTCTCAGGGACTTCTGAACAATGCTCGCCAAGTATCGGCAGTCCAAGGACCATGTTTTCAGGGTCATATCTCATGAATCCGGATCCCCTCATGCACCATTTAGATTGTTTATGTAACAACTTACTTTGCTTACGCAATAACTTTGCATCATTTATTCACTCGTGCAACAATTACATTACATTGCTTATGCAACAATTATTTTTTCATGTATTTGTTGCATTGCATTAGATATCTTATTCTTTTTAGGAACTAATTTGAGTTATTTGGAGTCCTTGCAAAAGGATGACAACAGGGGACCACCCTCTTCACTAATTCCGTACTAATTTCAAAGTTACGGGAAGATTTTGAAACAAATACAGTAAGTTTTGAGCTTTCGGTTTACTTATCAAAAAAAAAAGTTTTGAGCTTTCGGTTTGAATAATATGGCATTTTATAGTAGGAAGAACAAAATTTGTCTTTTTATAAAATTTGGTTAATAGCTCTGTTGATAAAGAAAAACAATAATAATAAAAAAAAATTAGAAGTGCCAAATATCTTAAAATAATAAATGTTGAATGGTCTATTTGTATATAATTTGTTCAAACAGGAGGAAGGTGTAATTTATCCATTTGTTAATTTCTTTAACCTATAGCACATGATAGAATTTTAAAAACAGTGCTCATAAAATTGGTCATACAAATAAGACAGTTGAACTCTAATGCAAATCTTAAGGCTCAAGAAATAAATGGTACTTTTAGAGGTGCCTATTTATTTTATTTTATTATTTATTTTTTGTTGGTAAAAAATACACTCATAGTCACACACTCAGTTGCCTAGTTATTCTTACGGTGACTTGAACCTTGACCTTTTATTTTGAAAGATGAAAAAGTATCATTAGTCTACATCTTTGATGATTTAAAAGTGTCCAATTCAATGATACAAATGTCAAGTATTGTTGGGGACACCGCTAGAGTCATACATGGGTTCCTATGGATAAGTGGTGGGACGAGGATTATTGATAAATTATTGAATGAATTCTGCAATCAGAAGCTCTTTATAGAAAATTTTGGAACCAATTTTTTTGTCCGGAAAGTTCAAGCAAATCCACCAGGGTTCCAACTCTCAATCTTATTATCTATAGAAAGAACAGATCATATAATCTAGGTTCATTGATAATAGTAATAATAATTATAATAATGATGGTAAAAAAAAAAAAAAAATTCCCACTCATCGAAATATTGAGAAAAAAAACTCTCTTATGCAGCTACAGAAACAACACAAGCACAGCAAAGCAAAGACAACACAAAATATTCAGAGGAGAGGATAACACAAAATATTCTGCGGAGAGGATCCAAGTCCAACAATAAATTAGATACAACCTTTTTATTTAAAGGCTACCGGATCTCCTTCCACATGTTGCTAATGGCCGAACAGAAATACGAATTAGAGAATTGGGGAATGTCAATATAGGGACATTTTTTAATGCCATGGGATGCTTTAAGAGGTCCGACATCATCATCATCGATCAAAAAAAAAAAAATTTAAGCACAAACAAAAGAGAAACCATTAAAGAGGATCAAACATATCCAAATTAGGGAAGAAAACTGTGGCTATTTTAACTGGAAAGCCTTCATAATTTCGAAGAATCAAGCCCCCACCACTCTTTAGAGACTGGATTATAGGATGCATCAAAATCGAGCTTCAAACGAACTAGTGAAGGACGCAGCCATTTAGCAGGATGAAGAGGAATTTCAGTCCAAAATATCCTGAGGATCTGAGTCTTTATGATTAAATAACTTGTCATTTCAAGCCTTCCAAATTTGCCGACCCAGAGGAAGACTAGTTGTAATAGAAGGAAAGAGAAAGAGAAGGCGTCCAAAAATAACATGTGGGGTAATTAAAAATGACTTTACAAAGATAAACATAGTAGGGGAAATGAAATGCAATATAATAGGTTGGAGAGAGAGAATTCATGTGGCCAACCCTCAGCAGAGTGGTTTGAGGCTTCAGAAACTTCATCGTAGAATTGGTTAACAGGCATGATATTGACAGAAATGTATTCTGCACATTGAAATTGTGGCTTTTCACACACCTCCAAGAATTCATGATAGTTTTTGATGCAGAACAAATACTGTTTAGCTACGAACTAGAATGAAAGAAGTAGATGAGAATGAGAAGATGAGATGAGACCAGACGAAAGAGATGAGGTGAGAAGACGGACGAAGGGGATGAGGAGATAGATTGAAGGGGGTAGGTTGGAGAGACTGAGGGATTGAGAAAAGCAAGAACCCAGTGGAGAAGATGACACAGAGGAAGAGTTCACAAACTCGCAATATTATTCAATAAACCAAAGCTAAAATAGTCTGGAAGCCTTTAAGGGGGTGAAATCATAACAACCCCTAAAAATAGAAAAATATGAAAATAACCTAAAACAAAACATTACCAAAAGTAATTAAAAAACCCTAATTTACATCAATTCCTAATTTCATTTCTCTTTGACCCTTCTCCAAAACTGAAGGCAGAATAATTGTTTACATCTGAAGATATGCACATAAGAAAGGTCTTTCAAGTAAAAACAATTTAGTGAGCAGTTTATAAAATGGCTTCAGAGCTCAACTAGTACACACAAAACTAACCAATTGCCTACAATACATGAGCAACATACAAGAGTTGAGGCTGCCTCTTGTTCTCAGTCAAAAAAAAACTTTATGTGCATCAAAATTTTACAACAGAATACAAAACAAGGCCTCTAAACTCAATCAGAGACTGAAAAGACTTTAAAATGGTACCCGAGTTGCCAAGCATCATCTTCGCCCAGTCAGGTAATGCGTCTTCACGTACTCAGCTCGAGACCTTTTTTGAGGACATTTGGAATACGAAACCCCTCCAGCCTCCTCATCATCCGTATCGATGATTTTGCATCCTGACCTGGTCTTCATGCTTATGCGTTTAGGGACATATGAATTGAAGTAGTAACAAACTAAACTTTTTCTGCAATGGCATTGCAAAGACTTTAAGGCAGGTTTCATGAAACTTTTACCCTTTGAAATGGGATTCATTTTCACAAGAGAATCAAATTTCTTCTGCTCCTCCATATTCCACAACTTGGAAACCTCTTCACCCATCTCATCAAATTTCCATTTCCAAAAGGCAGGACCTAGTTCATACTGAAGCTGGATCCTTCTGTCAGTAACGTGGCGTTTAACGCATTCTACAGAACCAGGGGAGTCACAAAGACAAAAGTCAGGCCTCCCTTTCCCAATTGCATCACCTTTGGTTTCTGCGCTCCTGTCTTTAATTGGCCAAACTCGAGTGCCTAACCATCTTGAAGTACTTGACTCACTTTGAGGAGGTGGACCAATCCAATCTGGAATATCAGCTTGAAAACGGGGTCCAACGGGAATTGCCAGTCTGAGATCATCATCCTTGATCTTCCTTCTCTGAAGTTTCTGAAGATTCAGTTGCTTCAGCTTCTGCATATTTGACGAGTTTGGTTTCTTGACCAATTCGAAGAAACAGAGTAAAGATTGGACCTATGATTAGTTTATCAGAATGAATGCTAAGAAGTTAGCGTCTAATGATATTGAGTATGCTAAATGACTCTGGTTAGCTCAATAATACTTGCTCCTCAAAAATCTCAAACTAAATAAATTCTTGAAAACGTGGAAAATTCATTTGAAAAGGTAACAACAAATGTACTATATGAAGGGTTTCTAAATAATAACAGAAATTTCGTTCTTCATTCTGGGGAAAATTACACAAAATTATAATTTTTCTACAATCAGTCTGGTTTATATTTATCTTTTAGATTGTGTGTCAGATTCTACTATGGTGAAATAATCCAAGAAACATATGCTCAACACCCACCCACATCTAAAACCGACATCTATAAGCTGATACAGAATTCAAGGACAAGATCTAAATAATTAAAACTTTTACTAATTCTACTCAATTGCTATTTTAAGGATTTTAGTTTGAAATACACACACAATTAGAAAACCAAACAAAGAAAAGAACAATTTAATAACTTCGATCTCAAATCAGGTTCTTATCAAGTACAATAATAGATAGAATTGATGACTCCCCACAGCACCAGATCCTGACTGTAAGAAAGGAAAAAGAAAAATATCACTGCATTACTCATAATTTCCATTTTTTTTCATGTCAAGACTTCCTATAAAACAACATATTTCACATAAAACTAAAATCTAAAGGTAAATCTATAAACAGTTATTAGACTAGGCAATCATAAAATGAGTGATCAAATGTGAATGTTGAGATGAATGTGTGACAAGACAAGACGTGGTAAACTTCAAAATGAACCCGTTAGTGGTAAACTTCAAAATGAACACGGTAGTGGTCTGGCGACATTTATCGGAGATAAATAAGGTGATCAAATGTAAATGTAGAGATTACCTATTGAAAAAAATAGTAATAATAATAATAAAATAAAGCGATTAAGATGTTTGAAGCCTAAATTGAGAGTAAAGCTAGAGGAAGATAAATAGTCATTTCTGACTGACAAATTCACCAACCTTAGTTTCTTTTATACATATTCTTATCATTCATCAAAAGTTTCCTGTCATAGACATCAGCATCTGCCACCAAGGGCAAGGCAGACACAAAACTCGAACTTAATGGCAAAGACTTTCACCTCACACCATGAAGGGTGGGAGTTTGAATCCCTTTGGGTCACCACAAGAACTTTTTTGGTAATTGCCCAATACAGGTTGCCCATGGAGTTTGAATCCCTTTGGGTCACCAATACAGGTTGCCCGAGGAATTTTCCCGTAGCCCCATGCATGTGAGCGGGAGATTGCATATGTACGGTGATGAATTATAGGGTGCTCTAAGAGAAAAGTCGTACTTTCATTGTTTCAAAACCAGTACCTCTTTAATGGCCGAACCATAAGTTTCTGATTAACAGAATTCTCTCTCAATAAATTACCGAAAAACATTTATTTCCAATCTCCAAACGAACTTTAATCATAATATCCAAACAATCGAATCAATTAAAAACTAAATCTTTTCAGAGGCCATCACAATCAGTTTCATTATCATTGTTAATTTAAACTACTGCAACTGATGTGGAATATTACGTTTCTATCGATTCCATACCTCACAACATTCTTGGATAATGGGACTCGATCTTTGACTTTTCTCTCCAAAAACGCCACTGCACCGGTGCAACCCGTCCCCTTTCTCTCTCTAAACCGGAAATGGTCAACGCTTTCTCTCTCTAAAAGGATGCCTTCTCTCTCTCCAAGAAAGCCACTGCCGTTAATTTCAGATTCTCGGTTTATACGTAGGAAGTAGATATTTTAGATTCCGTGAATGTTTAATTCGTAAGAAGTTTCAAATTTAGGGTTTAGATTCTAACGGAGCGCAATGGTTCTAAGTGCGCGTAATATCAAGGCTTGGCCTTCAAAAATGAAACCCTAATTCTAGATCCCAATTGCGATTTGGCAGTGAAATCTATGGTGGTACAATGAAGAACATCCATGGGGAGGATTCAGAAAAATAGAACAGAAGAAAAAAAGAGCGTGCAAGGAGAATAAAATTATACTAGGCATCAAAAGAAAGAAAAAAAAAATTAATGGTTTTTATATTTATCATTATTGCACTAGTTATTTTATATTTTCTAAAATTATGTTTATAAGTTGTTATAATAAAAAAATTTAAAGCAATAAATCTGAAATATAAATTGAAGTACGGAATAAATAACTATATATTATCAAGCATGCCAGAAATAATACCTCTTTTATCTCCACAACTTTTTCTCTTGTGCAAGCAACCTGTTTAAAATGATGAAAGAAACAAGGAAAAATGAGAAAAAAAGAAAAGAAAAGAAGTTAAATTTATATTTTTGACCATTTATATATATATTTTTTCTCTTTAAGATGGGGAAAAAATAAAATAAAAAATTGGAGCATTTCACTAAGAAGAGCCCCCAAACACTACACCAACCTCAATGCCCTTGGTGGGTTTTGAGTCTCATAGTGATGGTTTTGTAGTTCTAGCATGACAACCCCCTTCTCAAGTAGAGGGTTAGACTTGCATGTGGTTGAGCTTATACAAATTGTTTGGTCCTAACGTATCATGTCGCATGTATCATATGGTATGTATTATATGATGAGTATCATTTAGTGAGTAGATATGTTAGTAAATGACGAACTGAAAATAATAATTAATAGAATAATAACGTAGTATTAAGAAAACTCTTTCATAACAAGGCGCAATTGAGACAGATTTTTTAAATAGAGTAGTGAAACTCACACCGAACACTTACAGTAAATTGCCTAAACAAATAATTTTTAATTAGTTATTTATACCAAATACAACTAAGTGGATGGTTCCACTTTCTTATTTGTTGCATAATTAACCAATTAAAAGAGTATGTCTAGCAATTCATTGCAACTATTCTGTAAAAGAATTATTTTCCTTTAAGATATGTGAAAAGTCAAAATGTATCCTTTAATAAATCTTTCAATTCATAGGTTAAATAATGAAAACACATATCTATTTTCATGAATGACTCTCAGAATTAAGATTGTGCACACAGTCAACAAGGTGAATGGAAGGGTTGATTGGACCACATCCCATATTGGGGGAAAGTATTAGATGGTCTTGGACCATTAACAGTTGGTGGATTAATTCAATTCAGACTCTTCGATTGAAAAAATGACTCCACAAGAATATATTATTATATTACAAAGAAATCTAAACAATGTTGTGAATTAAATTAGTTCACTAAGTATTAAGTCATTCAGGACCATCTAATAGTAGTCTCATCCTTCCCTATGCACAACACTGCACACGGTGAATCCGGATTCCTAAAAAAGACTCTGTTCGTTCAACAAAAAGTGTCTTTTTTCAGAACCTTAACCCAACTATTTAAATGTATAAACTTTTATGTTTTTATTTATTTATTATTGTGGTGAATTTTTTGAAAAAAAGGTCCACATAACTTTAGTTGCTTTTATAACAAAAAAATTTACATTGAGTTTTGAAATGGAATAATTATTTTGGGAAAATCAAAAATGAAAAAGATTGACACTTTTTCATGGAACGGAAGAAATATTCAAATTATGATATACAGAACTAATATATTAGATACTTTCAAAGTATAAATATGAAATCAACTGAATGAATTTTGTTTTGCCATTCCATCTTATCTAAGGTCATAAACATGAAATCAATTATTTTAGCCCATCTTAATTTATCTTCCCATTTCTCCCTGTGTTGCCCTTGTATGGATCACATTACTCATCTCGACCACTACATGTTTTGGTTGTCATTGAAAATGACAAATACACCTTAATGGATACTTGCAAAGCATATATTGATTGTGCTAAGAAAAATGACGTAATTGACGACTTTGTTTACTGTACAACCAATTTGATGTGAGGATCAGAAATGAGAATAAGTATCTATAAAATAAGTTTTGTTATTTTTAAAAGTTGACAAGAGTTCTCGATGGACTCTATTATTGGAGTAATTACAGAATTTCAGTACTCTTATGTTAAAATTGATACTCAAAATTGAAGAAGAAAAAATGATTTGTGACTTTAAAGTAATTAATAGTACTAAAGAATTCCCTTGAAGACTCCTTGAAACTATTTATAATTTGACTGAAAATAAAAAAACTGAGACATAAAGAGAGAATAGTATATTTTGAAGTTAATTATTTATGCTCAACTTTACTTTAATCTAATATGAATGGAAATTGCACAATTCTATTTCCATTCTTTTATATTAAAAGCCATCACTCTTACAATTTTAATATATATTTTTTATCCCGTGTTAATTTTTGTCATCCTAGCTCTTTGCCTCATACATTCTATATAGATTAGCATTGTTTTCTTACTGAAGCATCTATGGGTATACAAATGTCCATATAAAATAATTAGTCAAATAATTGGCATCTTTGGACGGATTATATCTAGGGATGGCAATGGGGCGGTTTGGGGCGGGTTTCCCATTCCCCATCCCCATCCCCGTTTAATTTTGGTACCCCCAAAACCGCCCCATAACCGTTTAATTTTTTGCCTCCAATCCCCATAACCGCCCCATCCCCCGCCCCACTTGCCCCGCCCCCGCCCCATCCCCCGCCCCATAACCGATTATATTTATTTAAACACAATCATAGCATATATACACATATATATACATATATATATATATGGAAGTGTTAAGTGTAGGGTTTCCAATATATATATATATAGAGAGAGAGTGTGTGAAGGTTAATTTGGTAAATATATTAACATGGTAAGATAAATTAGTAATTTAAAATATTAAACGGGGCGGTTATGG
>JAOTQH010000007.1:2858031-2868563 GCA_025631255.1 Cornus kousa | reverse complement strand
CCGTAGCTCGCCAGTGTGGTAGCCTGTCAGTGTCTCTGGCACCCGCCCACGGCACACCCGCCCACAAGGTCATCACAGTGTGGCTGTACTTTACCCGATGTATCAAACTAATTTAGTTAAAGCACTATATTTCGTTTAGACCAACTTTTTTTTTTTTCTATGACTAAAAGTATATATATTAACTTCAATCTTTTTTCCTAAATATTTTTCACAACAAATTTTTTTATTAATTTAAGTTGTACCTATAATCACATATATCAAATTATTAAATACCATATTCATTGTTTCATTTTGAACTTAAAATTTTAATTTTGTTCATAATTCAGGAGAGTACAAAGTAATTTTATAACTAAAATAGTAGTTTTGGAAACTACAATCAGTTTCTTTTCATTTTCATGCTTTCTAAACTCACAAAATAATATTCTCACAACTTTCTTGAAAAATATTCTTCCTAACCAAATGCACATGAAACTTGATTTTCTTTTCATTTCTTTCACTTTCACTTTCAATTTCCATCTAACCAAACGGACCCGTGAAGATTCTGGATAGTTTGCTAACTCCGGGTACATACATGCAATACCAGAACCCACTTGCATCATTCAGGTTCAAGACTCTCCCAAAGGCCTCGCCGGTTCGAAAATGATTTTTGATATTTTTCAAATAGCAGATTCGTAGAAAGTCATCGTAGATGAACTCATAACATGTTTTGCAAATGAGACAATCATTGTGTTTTACACAACACGTAGAAGTTAGAATGAGTTAAAAATCATATTTCATGTACATTGGCAGGATTATGCTGGTTAATGACTTTTTTAGTCTTATGAATCAGTGTTGTTTCAAATTCTGACCATTCTCTGTGGTGTCCGTTTTCTGTTATAGCTTCATTTCAAATATGCGGCTACTGAATGCAAAGCAAATCAAACAAACTGATTCCATTTCCATGGCTTATCCAAGAAAGCTCCACCCACATTATTATTTGTTAATTAAACAACTATAATTACTCCAAAGAGGAAGAAAACACCTTCCTGGTGCAGATTTGAGGAATGCTTTATAACGAATAGCCGGTTCAACACCTCTCATTCATTTCTTTTTATACTAACACCCCCTATATACATCACAATTACAAAAACAAAAAAATATAGGAGTATATTTACATAGAATGTCTAACAGCTTCAACATCCTCCTTTTGTCATCCAAGTTACAAAACTTGCTGCAAAGCTGTCTGCATTCTTTCTTAATATAAAATACAAGCGACTTAAGAGGAGTTTCGATAAAAATTAAAAGAAAAACAATGGAAAGAGAGACGACAAGCTTTCTTTCCAAACCAGTCAGTAACTTCCTTAAGAATCAAAATTGTCCATGTTCGAAGTCCCAATGTCAATTGGAAAATGAAGCCTCCATTAGCCTGTTACACTTGGAAAAAGAGTCATTTCTGGAGCAGCGAAACTAATGTAGCAACTCACCCTTCAAGGTAAATATGCTAAAATTGCAAATCCAGACAAGTATCCTTGAATTTGGCATTTTTAACCTGTTTAGTTAATCATCAACCTGAATCAGAAAGACATTTAGCTTTCTATTCTATCCTACCAAGTCGCTCGCAGAAGCAGAACCGATCATTCAGGCTTTGTATTGCCTTCATTTACCTCTGCATTAGGAACCTTCCCTCCAGATTCCGTTCGTTTTAACAATTCCATAACACCGTTGTGGTTGACAGATTTATTCAACTCAACTCTATCTTTAATCAAATATTTGGATTCACCTTTCCTATCTTCCATGTCTCCTAAGCTATCGTTGACCATATCAGGCATTGTATGGACACTATTTACCTCTGCATTGGGAACCTTTCCTCCAGATTCTGTTGGTTTTGACAATTCCGTAACACCGTTGGGGTTGACAGAGTTATCCAACTCAAAACTGTCTTCAACCAAATCTTTGGATTCACCTTTCCTATCTTCCATGTCTCCTAAACTATCACTGACCATATCAGGCTTTGTATGGCCTCCATTTACCTCTGCATTGGGAACCTTTCCTCCAGATTCTATCGGTTTTGACAATTCCATAACACCGTTGTGGTGGACAGATTTATCTGAATCAGCATTGTCTTTAATTGAATCTATGGATTCACCTTTCCTATCTTCCATGTCTCCTATGCTATCATTGACCATATCAGGCTTTGTATGATCTTTGTTTATCTCTGCATTGGGAACCTTCTCTCCAGATTCCGTTGGTTTTGATGATTCCACGACAACATTGTGGTTGACAAGTTTATCCGACTCAACACTGTCTTTAATAAAATATATGGATTCACCATTCCTGCCTTCATCTTGTAAGCTATCATTGCCCTGATCGGGCTTTGTGTGTTTTGTAACACTCTCATGATCAGTTAATTTTCCAAATTCTTCGGTGTCTTTTTTGTTTTTAAAATTATCGTTCTCCCATGCTGGATCTGATGAGCCTACCATAGCTCCAACTTCTGACAATTTGCCTTTAGTATCTTCCATATTTCTTGAGCTTGCTACCTCAGTACTTTCTAATGGTTCGACTACAGTTTCTGGACTGATTGATTTTTGAGATTCACCCTCAATGTCTCCAACAGCAGATTTATAGCCATTTTCATCCATTTCACTGACAACCAGTTCATTCACACTGGAAATGATACTGGCTTCTTCAATGGGCCTCCTCGGCAGAGGATTAAATGGTTCCTGTCCATCACAAATGGTTGCAGTGTAAGCTCATTATCCTTTTCTATCTACTACATATATCTTTATTTTATATATAGAAAAAAAAATTAAATATATGTACAAAGGTATAGTAAAACCTAATAACAAATTTAGAAAGAACTAACTGATAAGCGAGAAGTTCACTATATGTCATGGAAAAGGAGAAAGTAGGCATAAGGTAATGCATTAATATAAAGAATTTAGGCTCCATTTGGTTATTCATAATATGGTCGAAAAGAAAATAAATATTTGAAGTTAGAACTATATGAGTAGGGTAATCTTAAGATTCCATGTAACTTCTCCACTCACTTTTCTGCAGGAGCATGAGAAAAGATACTATTTCTTTTATTGATTAACAAAAAATGACAGCATTATATTACCTCTCTTTGTATAGAAGTCATAGGATTGCTCGAGTCACCATTTTCCTCTGCTAGCTTTGATGGATCAACAACAGCCTTAATTTCAGTCAGATTCTTGGGCTTGACTCCGACATCATCTGTAGATATTGAATCGGTTATCTCAGCATTTTCTGATGATTTGACAACTGTTGCTCGTCTGAATAAACTTTGGGTTTTACCTTCAGTATCTCCAGCAACAGATTTTAAGTCCTTGTCATCTGTTTCACTGGCTAATGATTCATTCAGATTAGAAATGATTGTGACTTCTTCAATGGGCCTTATTGGAGGAGGATGAAATGATTCCTATCCAGTGTCACAAATTGTTGCAAATGTAAGATCAGTGTCCTCCTTTTATTAAATACATTATAACATTTTTGCAGTTACAATTCATGCAAAAGAATATTTATTAAACAAAAGCCAATAAATACACAAATATAAAATCTATTAACGGAATAAAAAAAGAAAAAAAAAATCTGATTTAGAAGAAATAGAAGCTTAGTTAATGCATCGTGGATAGAAGAGAAAATAAGAATAAGGCAATCTTTACTATTTAACAATTTGTGATCCATTTGGTTCTCCATAAGATGGACAGAAATAAAATTTGAAAGTAAAACAATCTGGCTTTGGGTTGGTTTTTAAGTTTCAAATATCTATTTTTCACTCCTAGGATTCTCCGACTTCTCTGCCAAAAAAGGAGCATGAGGAAAAATGACATATTTTTTTTATTGAATAACAAAATTTACACTTCTCTCAAAAAGAATAACAATTGATATCTACAACATTATATTACCTCCCTCTCTATAGAAATTGCAGGGAATGATCAGCTGGTTTTGATGGGTCAGGTTTTTGTATTCACCTTCAACAACTTAAAACAGTTTCTAAGTTATTATTGATGTGGGCTGCCTTCCTCGTTGGATATCATTCTCAGATTCTATTGATTTTTCAAACTCTTCAGCATCTTTAAATAATGATATCTGAACTTTCAATTTCATATATTGGTATTAATGGGCCTATGAGGCGTCATCTTTAGCCAATTTCATGAGTTGACCCTCTAACTTCAATCGATTTTGGAATGATTTATCTATTGGTTTCACTGAGTCCAGTACAACCACCAGCGTCATTACCAATTTGAACCAGTTTTACTTTAGTTATTTCACCTTCTCACCGATCACCGATTGATTTACATTATAATTTGACATTGGGTTCTTCAATGGATTTCCCTGAAGGGTTGGGTGGTTCCATATATATTGTTCCAAAATATAAAATGTCAGTCATCTTATTATAAAAAAAAAAAGGTTCTCACACAAGCAACAAATACAGAAAAATAACATAAACAGCAATTAACCAAGACATACAAAACTATGCAACATAGTTTTACCTCTTCTTTAATTAAATGGATATTTGAATTATCGCTTTGCTTTGCTGCTTTTGATGGGGAAATAGATGCTTCGCATATAGTCAGCTCTTCAGATTTGCTTTCAATGTCTTTGTTAGATCTGGAGTCAATTCTCTCAGCTGTTTTTGACAGTTCAGCATTAGCATCGGGACTGCTTAATGTTTCTGATCCACCTTCAAACTCCTCAATGGATTTTGAGTTCTCCTTACCTTTGTTGTGAATGACAACAGATTCATTCACAATGTAGATGGTATTAGGTTCCTCCGTGGACATTGTTGAAATATTAGATGATTCCTGTTCAAAACGAGGTGCAACTAGAAGTTCAATCATTTCATCTCCAACATATTTCTAGTCTACTATACAAATTCCAATATGTAATGATCAGACATGGAGAAGATTCTTATGAAAATGATACGTGAGAGAGAGAAGAGAGATCAACTTATAGTTGCTTTAGCAGGAATTACTATCCTAAGAGATTAGGGAAATATAATGATAAATAACATTTCTATTTTCTCTTCTATAGTTATACCTTGGGCCTTTAGAGCCTCAAAAATTGATTTGCTGTCTTCAATTCCTATTTTTTTCATATTCATTAGGGCAAACCCAACGAGGCTTCTGCCATCGCGGGGTCGGGGAGGGTTAGATGTGTACACAGCCACATGTGGAGAGGATGTTTCCTTGTTTCAAACTCATGACCTCCAGGTCACAATGGAGCAACCGTACCGTTGCACCGAGGCTCGTCCTCATTTTTCATATTCATTAATTACAATAAAATACTAACCTGCAGTTTTTCAGTTTCTCTACTGTTAGGAGGTTGAGCTGTTGAATCCCCCTCCAAATGCAGTGCATTTTGAGAAGCAGTCGAAGCTAAATTTTCAGATGGCAGTTCAACCAAGTAATTATTTTCTACCATCTCTGTTTCATGTTGTTGGTCCTCTATTTGTATATCCTGATCAAAACTCAATGACGAGGTTTGATCCATTGACAACTTTTTCTGTAACACAGATGTGGGAGATGAGGACGAACTAGAAGCAACAGGAACTTGTTCAACCACCAGCTCTGGCAACACAGCCAATGCAATGGTATCATTAAGACTATGACTAACCCCAGTCAATTCAAGTTCTGAATCATTCACATTGCGAGTGATGTTAGCCTCCCTATTCCCAGGAGGGTTAGATGGTTCCTGTTCAATATGATAATGAGTGCAACGGTGAGTCCAAAAACTGTTCTCTTTTCTATTATATTTCACACAAACTCATGCAGAGAGAAGAAACAAATTTATAAACAAATATATTCAATAAAATCAAGAAGATATAAATAAATCTTAAATTTAACTTGGTCAAGAAAATTGAGAAAAGGTGAGCAAACATAGTGCATTTGCGATCTAAGAATTGAGGGAAAACTCCCTTGTGCCAAGTAATCTTATCTTCTTTAATAAATAATTGTGAAGTTTTAATGTAAATTCCTGACCATTGACTATTTAAAAAGACCTATGCAAAACAGTGTGTCAATATCAAAGCAATAAAGAACATCCTTTTGTACATAATATTAATGTTTTTTTTTTCTATATAGTTAGCTTTTGAAGTCTTAATGACTGGTTTACTGTCAAGATTTTTATTTATTTACAAATTTATTATTAACTGTAAAGTCATGTGCCAACTGACCTGTGATTTTTCAGGATCTGTATTATCAGAATGATGAACCGTTGAACCCTCTGTCAAATGCAGTGCATTTTGGGATAAAGTTGGTTTAAAATTTTCAGCTGACAATTCATCCAATAAATTTTTATCTGCCATGTCATCACTAAATTGTTGGACAGTTACTTGTATTGTTTGATCAAAATTTGTTGAGGATACTTGATTTGTGGGGATCTTTTTCTCTAAGACAGGCTCAGGAGATGAAGAACTTGAGTCAATAGGACCGCATGCAACTATCACTTCCGGCTGCACAGCTAATGCAACAGGATCATTAGAATTCTTGTTAGCCCCAGAAGATCCAATTTCTACAACACTTTGTGCATCTCCTCTATGTTGAATGTTTTTATTCTCAACCAATATTGACTTCTCTGCAATGTGACAGTGTTCAGTTTGCTTTTCAGATACTCCAGGATACTCAGCAGTAGACTTTGAATGATGATTTTCTGGTCCTTCGGATTTTCCTTCAACAATCTTAATATATTTTGAATCAGGTTCCTGGGTAGGAACTGACAGGTCGAGGTCTTCCGTTTGCTTGATCAAGATGGGAGCTTCACAATCTACATCTTTGATAGATCCTAATATTTCCGTTCTATCGTTCACGGAGACTACTGGATATTTCATGCTGCAAATGGTATTCGCATCCCACACAGATTTCTCTGGAGGGTAAGGTGGTTCCTGTTCAATGTCAGAAAATGTGCAATTATTAGTCTAAATATCATTCTTCTGCTTATTTCATTTTATTCTCACAGTATCTTCAGTAAATTTAAGCATATATGAAGTGACATTAAGGAAGAGGCCAAATAAATGTTAAATTTGAAAAAGCAAAAGAACCGCAAGCAAGCATAAGCAATGCATTTGCTAGCCAATGATAAAGGTAAACAAACTCAAGCCTAAGCACTACCTTTTCTTCCAGATTGATGGCTGGGACTTTATGAATTTGAAAGTTCAAAAATGATATGCTATTTAACTCTATTCACGAGATAGAATGCTTTATAAATGTGCTAGACTCTATGATTGTGGTAGACAAACTAACCTCTGGTTTTCTTTCAGAATCACCATCATAAGATTTGTGAATCAAGGATTTCTCCGTCCACTGCTGTGCTTTTTCAAGTACCGGCAAAGTCAAACTTTCAGATGATTGTCTATCTGAAGAGTTAGAAGTTCTGGGTGGTTGGACATCATCATGAATTTCGTGGTTGGAATCCATTAAATGAGCTTTACTGCCCTCAGGTAGTTCAGTTTTTGAAGACGACGGTGGACTTTTGTCAGTGGCATCTTGTGGGACTACTTTTTCTGGCAGCTTGTGTGACATAATAGGATCATTGGATTTCTGATTGATTTTTAAGAAACCTACATCAAAAATATCTTGCTCACTGACTTCGTGTACTTCTCTCGATCTTGACTCATCTTCTTCTGCTTCAGATAGGTAAGATGAGGTAATCCACAATTTTTCACTGCCAGAAGTGGTCTCCTTTTCCAATTCCGCTATCAGAGATTCTCTATCTGCAGGTGAAATGGATCCATCAGTCATCACCATAGGTGAACTAACTTCTGAGACCTCCACCTGCAAGTCAGAAGCAATGGAATGGGTAGGGGTATGATGTGCTCCCTTATCCGAATGAAAGAAGCGTTCCTCCATTCTTATCCTATCGAAAGCAGATGGACTGGAATCAAATAAAAGTTCATCTGTTCGATTATTATCCTCTCTATGTACAGGTGTGTTCCTCGGAACTGAAAAGGAAAGGGACTTCAAAACTTCATTATTTGCATTGAAGAATGGTTCATTTGCTTCTGATGAAGATGATGAGCTTGAGCCACCATTGTCCTCTTTGACTAATCTTCGCTTTGTCTGAGTTCCATTTATGTCCTCTTCATGGTCAATGTCAACCAAATTAGATACCCGTTCAGAGGTTTGGCCTCGTAATCTGGCAATATCACGAGCATTACGAACACGCAAAATGGTCTCACCTTGTGATGAATCTGTTTCAAATAGCTTGTCAGTATCTTATTTACCTGCACGGCAGCAAACTATATACATATATATATATAAAGAGGGCTAGAACAGTGAACCAGGCTCCCGCCATTGTGGGGTCAGGGAAAGGTCATATGTACAAAGCCTTACCTCCACATGCAGAGAGTGTTTCTATTACAGTAGCGCCAAAGCCCACCCTCATATATTAATTTTTTTAATACAAATAAAACCTTAATCCCAAAGACTTCATCTTACCTAACTGATTTCTTAATCCAGAGTATCCAGGAATCTCCGGACCTCTCTGCCTGGTAGCAAAGCTAGAACTCCAAAATGTTTCATGTCTATTTTGCTTGAGCTCCCCTGGGAAAAATGCCCCTAGACTGAAGCTCTCATGCCTGCAGAACATAACTTCCTTCTGCTGCGCTGCCATAAACTCTTGATGGAAACTGTCCCCCATGAGATCGGGCTTTTCTTCATGTGGCTCATAAGGAAGGTCAAAAGGGTTATGCATTGGTAACAATACTGAAGGAGCTGAACCTGGCATGGGTGAAAATGGAGCATCGCCCGAATCACTGTGATTAAAATGATTACTTTTTGGAATCAAAATGGAAGCAATTTGATCACGAGGGTCATTGTTGCCCAAGTTCATCAGTGTCCTCCTGATCTGCATGCTCAATAACTTCCTCGCTCTACGTTTTGCAATTAAACTCTCCAGCCTTCTGTTCCTTTCTATCTCAGAAATCCCAAGATCCATGAGATTCTTTTGATCATCCTCATTCCACTCTACAGCCTTATTCCTATCCTCTTGTGCCTCTTCTTCATCATCATCTTCTGAACTTTCTGCCTCTGCCTCACTTCCACCAGCATTAAATTTCCTTTCAACAGAGCCACCACAATTCTCTGGTTTTGGATGTTTGGAAGCAGCAGACGAACTCTCCCCTCCATCAGCCACAAAATCCACTTTCACCTCTCGAATATCTTTTGGGCATTCCTCAATGAGGGCAGTTTTATCAACCAGATCATCATTACAGGATGTTGAAGAAACCATGCCTTTTTCCACAACACCACCCTGCTCGAAAACTTCTTTGTTTCTCTCTGTGACATTTCTTCGAATGGCTGTTTGGCTTTGTGCGGAAGAGTTCTCGTGTTTATAGATAATGCCATCACCTTCAACAATCCCAAGTTTCTGAGAGGATATCCCATCATTCTTCTTCTCATCATCTTTAACATTTTTTATGTTCCGGCGGTGACTTAGAATGACTCTAACACCAACAGCAGCGACGGCAAGAACAGGTGAAGAGTAAACCAAAAAACTAAAGAATGTGGGAAGAAATATATACAAAAATATGACAGACGACAATATACCAGAAACAAATGGATACTTCTTTACACAGCTATAACACAATTTCATGGAACCTTTAAGAACTCTCCATAAACAAACTTGAATATTCTTTGCATCGAGAGCCATACCTATGTCTTTGAATTCTACTTTTCATGTATTATGGTTACTTTTCTATATGATAGAATCAAAATATGAACACATAGTAACCACAAGAATTATAATTACAAACTCGAAAGCGATCCATGTGAAAATTCACAAGAGAAAACCATTTAACACTAAGAAATAAATTAATGCAAAAAGGAACAAAAATCCACATGTTGGAATCACTCGAAATAGAGTTTTGGTGTGAGAGCAAAGTGGGTAGTATAAAAAAAAAATAAAAAAATAAAAAAATAAAAAAAATAAATTATTGATTGAAATTTACAGAGGATGGAAGACCAATCAAATGGCTGTTTTTTCCTTTAATTTTGAAACAATTTGTTTCTGGGGTTTTGTTAATTTTAGAAATCTTTGTTTGGCTGACAGCATTGTTAGATCCTTTAATTCAGGAGTTGCACACTAATTTCCTTCCTGTTTTCATTGGACCAACAGCCTAGAGATAGATAAAATGACACACGCCGGTAGCCATTCCTTTTGACCCTGTTATACAATATTTCACCATAGTAGGGTCTAAAAATATTATTACCTTACTTGAAATATTATCCGGGGCATATTATTAGTTGTGACGCAAATAAATACGTTATCTTTATGTTGAATTTATTAGCATTTTACTTTGATAAATAATAATAATAATAATAAATAAAAATAAATAAAATTGATTTGTTTAAAAAAAAATCTGTCTCCTTTGAATTTGACCTGAATATAGCTGCCACAGTCTGTGATTCTTCTCCTCTGCTGCTTTTGAAGCATTTCTTCGACTATCTACTTAATTTGATTCCGAGCTGTCTATTCTAAATTGTGTACTAATTTATTTCCCATAGACGACACCAATTAATGATGCAAGATTC